>CAAKHG010021298.1:41777-64269 GCA_901007715.1 Dactylopterus volitans
CAACACAAGTGCATCCATCTTCACCATTCCAAAGCGCCTTTTGGATTTTTCCTCCTCACAGAGCTCCTGGCGGATCGCTGACACTGTAGGTAAATGATATTGTTCAAAGCTTTTTGCTGAGAACGACTCCTCTCATTTCTGATGGACGGCGGTCCATATTCGCCCTGTGGTGTTTGATTTCTTATCTGTGTCAGCAGGCAGTGGCGTGAGCTCGCCAGGCTTCGGAGGACTATCTATCTGAATTTGCAGTGTAGCTCAGGGGGAACCACTGAAGGGGTCAAACTGGGGGCATCGCAGGAAACAATAACACAGACCAGATAATGACACAATACAATACAGTCGCCTGAAAACGGCTGTCTTATTATCAGGGATATCATCTGCTGCAGAGAACTGTGACAGAGATATGAAAAACAAGCACTCCCCCTAGAGGGCACATGTTGTCCGTTTGTTTGTGCTGCTGTAAGATTAATTAAGACAGATCTACATAAAGTTCGTCACAAGCGCGACCTCGGGTGTGACGTGAGTCCTGAACTTTGTGCACTGTTGGTTGTTCTTCCCAGAATGCTGCAGTACACTTCGGAATAGTTGGACCTCTTCGTTGTCCTAAGCTCACCATCAATCACCAGCCCTGGTTCAAGTATGGAGGCAAAGCATACTCTTTTACCTTAAATTTATATTGTATCAGATTAAAACAACAACAACAACCCTGAATGCTATTTTTAGCTCTACACCTACTTACCACCCCTCCCTATATTGTTTGCCTCAAATGACCTACATTGAAATTTGGGCTGTTGCCCTGAAGAGGGCACTAAACAAATGTGCAGTAAACATGCGACAGACAAAGGTTTTGATACTTGGTACTACAAATATAACAAATAAGGAAGCCCCCCTATCAAAAAGCAGTGCAGCAACTCTCGTGGCTCCTTTGATTATCATTCTTTATTATCATTATGACTCTGCCACAGTGACAACCGTGGCCCGAGGCATCAGGGTTTTAGGTCCATCCATCCATCCGTCCGTCCATCTCGTTCTTGTGAAGGTGATATTTCAGGGACGCCTGGAGGCAAAGTCTTAAACGTTAGCACACATATCAGCCTGGCCAAAGGATGAACTGATTAGAGTTTAATAAAATTTAATACAATTCCTTCAAAGTCTTCACTCCTGTGGACAGCCATGGATGTAATTTGACTGGTTGGTGGAGGACTACGACCACGAGGCGGTAAGACACGCTCTCTGTAGTTGTTAAAATGAATACACGAGTAGCTGCTGTACTGATTGTGTATCTGATAGAAGGCAACCTAAAATGCTTTTCTTGTGTAGTCAGCTCCTGTATTTGCTTTGAAATGCCACATGACTTCAATATTTAGTCATCCTTAAAGTAATCTCAAAGGATGTGCCTAAATATCTTTTGTGTCACGATCTAAAATTGTGACTGAGTCTTTGCATTTGCGTGTTCAGTTCGTACAGACCTTAGTAACGTCAGTGGCGCTGTTCACAAACATAAATTACGGACATGCACCAATATTCCAAAAATATTAAAACCACTGCATCCATCAGTGCCATCAGTGTATGAATGTGAATGGGTGAATGAGGCCATGGCAGTGTAAAGTGCTTTGAGCACCTTTAAGATAGAAGTGCTATATAAATGCAAGTCCATTTGCCATTCATATGCATCATGGGGACAAAAATTTAGGGACACCTCTGTATAACCAGTGCCTCTTTTGATCAGTGTTGTAATAACTCCTCTCACCTTGCTGTTAAGAGACTGTGCAAGATAGACTCAGACCACAGACTGATGGAAAAGACCAATAGTGGTCTGCCTTCTCTTTCTAAGAGTTCTGGGACCTGTATGTCTTCAAGGGATAGTTCACCAAAAATGAAAAAATTCATGCATTATCTACTCACCACGATGCCACTTGACAGTCAGGTAAAGGCCTCACAAAACACTTTTGGAGCGTCAGGGGTGAACAGCAGCCAAATCCATTGCAGTTGAAGTAAACGTAAAAACAAACAACAGATAACGAACATGAAAATCTAGTTTCCAAAAGTTTCCAAACATTCAAATTTTCCTTGCAAAAGGATGTTACAGCATTCATAGCAGTTGCGCAACCGTGAATGTGACCGTGAATGCAGCCCCAGGCTTGAAAGATAGAGCTGTATTTAGGCTAGCTGTTTTGTGGACTCAAACGCTTCATCCACCCCTCCCATGGCATAGTGGTGAGTAGATAATGAGTGAATTTTCTTTTTCGGGTGAACTACCCTTATGACTTGCTATTACCACCAGTGACCGCTGATGGCGCCACATCAACAAGGACTGAAATCTCAAGGATTTGTAATCAGGTCAGCTCACTGGTATTATTTTTATGGGTCCTACCAAAACGGAGGTTATCTCAGGACTCCGTACAAGCAGGTCTAGATGAATAATATTTAACAGAGAGTCAGCACTCCCACTTGGCGACGCTGACCTGCAATACTGCATTTTAACAGGAAGTATCTGACTGCCAGTGGGCAGAGTCACGTACCCCGACCGGGTGGGTTAAGACAGAAATGCAATGTGATGATAATGGTAATTTCGGATTATATCGTCATTACATACAGAGGATAGGCCTGTTAATAAATCTGGGTTCACCAGGTTGATTGATTGTCAAGATTCAAAAATGAACGGCCACGGGCAATATCGGTTGATCTGATGAAAAATTAGCAGTGCTTAAAAACCAACTAAAGATGAGCAAAAAAGGAGAATTTGAGTCCCACATTTTCCAGAATGGATCTATCAGAAGTGTAGTGTTGGCAAGCGACCACTTGATGGCAGCAGCAGACAGTGATCACCATGTTATATAATTGGCAAGAAAAAAAAAAAAAAAAGACAAAAACATCCACCAATCAGACTGAACCACAACAGTGTCACTTATCTGGAGCAAATATGTGATTGTGTGTTCTCAGTATGTGTTCATGCAATAAAAATCACACAGGCACGCTGATCACCACGACGCTTGGGCTCGATGGCGATGCCGTCCCCCTCAGGTTGAAACACACCGAGGGGGTGGGAGCACCGAGTGCGCTCGCTGCACAAAACCCTCCACATTTCTCCACTGAATCTGTGACCTGAGGCGAACCCAGCAACACAGACTGGATGTGATCCAATGGCTGCAGATGACGCGGCGTAATAACACAGGCTGCCTTCAAGGCTGATCTTTGAACTCCTCAAAGACCAAACGATAACAGAGTGCCTCATTATGTTTCACTGTTCAATTCCTGTGAAGGTGCAGCCGCCGCCGCCGCCGCCGCCGCCGCCGCCGCCGTCGCCGCGGCTCTCCAGTTTGCTCATGCATATTCAGACGACATGATGTCACATGTTCGGTATAATTGAATGAATTTCACCAGTGGGAGCGAGTACACACTTAACTGTGCTGCTGGAGCTCTTTCTATTAACCAGCGAGTGATGACGACGTTTCCAGGTTTACTTCCATTCATAAAATGTTGTCGTTTTCCAAAACCCATTGAGTTTTTTTTTTTTTTATGCGCAAAAGCATTTTATTATATAAATAGCAAAGGCGCAAGCAGCAATTATGACAGCGTTGTCTGTTATTCGATAAAGCATATGCTGACTGAGAAGGCTTTTCCTTTGGAGGCATAATTTATGGTGACATAAACAGTAGTATATTACACTGCACACATCTTAAAAATTGATATATATATATATATATATATATATATGAATCTAATTATCTAATTTCCTATTAAACTGTCAGCAAGACATATGCATCTTAATGTAGAACACAACCAAAAAGTAATGATTCTGTGATAGAGATGATTTAAATAACCAGAGTAAATATGAACTTTTTAAGATTCATTGAAATAACCATCTAGAATTATATCCACTCGCTCGGAGAGGAGCCCTGCGTCTCGGTCTGATCCCAGCACTGCAGTGGCAACGGCCGGAACACCAAAGAGAACAGTGCTGAATGAACTCCCCAAGCTGATGTTGGAACTTTTTCAGCCTTTTCATGGCTTCACACTCTCAACAGTTGTACTTTCTAATGCGTGCTTACAAACCAAAAAATCAAGAAATAAAACACAATTATGGAAACTTGACACACAAAGAGCAAAGCCTCAGCTCACGTTTGCAAAGCTAAGGTCATTCTCAGCCTCCCACTGTCTGCAAAACACCCAAACACACCGCTTGGTAGTACAGTCGCCAGGCTTCACCTGTGTGTGTGTGTGTGTGTGTGTGTGTGTGTGTGTGTGTGCGTGCGTGCGTGCGTGCGTGCGTGTGTGTGTGTGTGTGTGTGTGTGTGTGTTTGTTTGCGTGATGACCTGCAGAAAGCAACAGTAGAAAGTAGAAAACAGGAATGAGGTTTCCCGGAAGACCCAATCTACTAGCAGCTAAGCTAAACCAGGGTCTGTATGCAGGCTTAGCAGGCTAGTGAAGTAGCTTCAGAGTCAACTCTGGGTTTCCTGTGACACGAAGGTGGTTCACTTTTTAGAGTGTGCTTTCAAAATATGTTGCCATAGTAACATATCGTAGAACGTTGCCTACTGACTAATCAACTGGACAATGTTGTCATCGTCTCTGGAATATCAGGTGGACCTTGATAGGAGGATATGTTGTGAAATATATCTAATATTTGATTTGTTTGCCTATTGTTTTCATATTTCTTTTGATTAATATTTCCAATCTGATTTTGGAGTCTTGAATTCCATCAGAACATTCTTTTCATGTCCACCGACTGATTGTCTGTAGATATTTTTCAAAAAAGTAACTGTTAGCTGCAGAGAATAGATGGTGATTATGGCCTTGGCACAGAAATTTAAGATTGATACAGACACTGGAGGAAAGTAAGTGCACATGCTGATTTAAATGATGTTTTCACATTTATTCTTCACACGCTCCAAGGTCTGTTTAACGTTGCTACTGTAGGATTTTGGCAAAAGGGAGGAAGCAATGCAAATATAATTATACTCCAGTAAATAAATCTAAGAAATTAAATAGCTAATATGGCTCTTTAAGTAATTACTGGACATCAGTCATGGTCAGTGGGCTATTTCCAGTTTCCTTTTTTTTTTTACATATTAATGTGACTTCCAGAATGATGTGAATTCTTAATTTATCACAACAGAAAGTAGTTAAGTCTTTCACGATAAAGACAGAAAAACGTATGAGGCTCAGTTTCTATACTATAGCTCCCTCGCAGAATGCAGTCATAATTAAAATCTACCTGTGTCTCAATGACAGTTGAGACAGTTGATCAGTGACGCGGCAGTGATTAATATTGATACTGTTATTGACTCATCCACTCACACTGTGCAGTAAATTCTAATGTCACGTGGTCATAGCATGACAAAGAAAAACCTGGTCGACCTAAACCAAGTTGGGATGACACCGCTTACCTGCGACCGTATTTGTTAGGATTTGTTAAGCGAGTTACCTCAAGATACACTGGATATGTTGAACCTGCTTGGAAGTGTAGACACCAGGTGTGTGTGTGGTTGTGTGTGTGTGTGTGTGTGTGTGTGTGTGCATGTGTGTGTGTGTGTGGTCTGGAGGCCTCTATGTTCACGTTGATTGTAACGTTACTTGGCAGCTCCCAGAACAAAATGCCCCAGTTGCCAGAGGGAGCCAGCACTCAGCTGCACTCAGATACGTTATTTATAGGTGGAGGAGATCCAAGAGAGAGGGCAGGGTCACAAGGTCAGCTGCCAACACACTGCTTTTTGTTTTTTTACATCGCTGGACAGCACTTCAGATGAAACCACAGTAACAAGAAGAATGCTCTATGATGTCTTGGAAAGGTGAGAGTCCGATTTACAGGGGAAATATTGAACAAGGCCACATCATTCATTAATGTTGCAATGGGGCTTTTCCACTACATGGTACTGGCTCTACTCTACTCTACTCAACTTTTTCGGTTTTCCATTATACCTGGCACCAGGTACCACTTTTTTTGAACTTGCTCTGGGGTTCCAAAAAAGGCCGACCAGGCACTATGAAGTACTAAAAGGTTGCGTGAAAACTCTGCAAACCCCCAGATGGGTCAGACAGAATCATCATACCGTCATTACGTCATCAATGCGCAGCGCACGCGGAATACCCTGAACAGCACAAAACTTTGGCCACCATTTTTAAAACAACAAAACTGTTGCCCCAGTTTTAATTTTATACTTTCTTTTTGGCAAGAACATCATTCTATCAATATCATCCATTGTTTCTCTCTTGCTCATTTTATTATTGTTTCTCTTGCTGCTCTGTGCTTCTTTCTACGGCACGTTGAAGATGAGGTCACAGCAGTTTCACATTGTGTCACTATGATGACCAGTTACACTGAGGCAGTAAAATCTTCTAATGAAAAACAACCCCTAGGAAAAGTGCACGATACCAAAGGCGAGCAGAGTAGTCGAGAAGTCAGGCAATCCATGCTCGTTTATATTTGCTGAGCATGACAGTTATCATCTCATCCAGAAGTTGATCTTCATATCAGAGCTCAGTAGGGCTCCTCCTTGTTCCATTAAGTCTTGCTTCGTAGACATTTTGTTGAACATTTACACTACACAGTATCAAGCTAAGTCACAAACACAATACATTTCTGACTGCTCCAAAATATCTCAACTCATATTTTGTCAGTTAAATGTTTTATTTAGATGGTGCCACTGCTGCAGAATGAGAATTGATCAGTTTACATGAGCAGTAATTTAGTTTAGTGATTCGTGATATTTACTTGAGTGATATATATTTTTTTTCATTCAAAGTCTTTGAGGGTGTCATTTTAACGTTTAACATTTACCTGATTATCTGTCCAAGCTAAAAGCTTGACTGCTTGCCTGTGGCAGGTGTTCAATTTCAGACTTTGTAAAAGAATTGAGCAATTGGGCCTTTCGGGCCTCACCATCTGAGATGTTTTCAGATGAGCATGGCTGTGGCCTATTGGCTTCACAAGGTTCCTGAAGGAGGGATATAACCCACAGTATTTCCATGGCAGCCATGATAAGAGCACTTTAAATTCTTTAAGTGCAAACTAAAGCCACTTTAACGCTCCCTTTCCTATCTCCTTTAGTACAGTTACACTGCACCACCTTTACAGAAGGGAAGCATGCTGTCCGTGAACTCCTGGCAGCAGTAACAGTTAAAACAAAGGTGCGATTTGGCTGTTCATAAAAACAAACACGGATCAGATCAACAGGTAAGTTGCCATTGCTTATTCAGCATTTTCCATCTCAGGTCATAACTTAATACGAAGCCTTCGATAGAACATAATTCACCTTCAGAGCCTTTTGTCTCTATAGAATTCATACTTTTTAAAAAATAAAATTTATTGATGCATTGCAAAATCAGTGAGAGACAAGAAAGTAACACTGCGCAAATGTGTGTGTGTGTGTGTTTCTGTGTGTGTGAGTGTATGTGTGTAAGTGTGTGCGGGTGTGTGTGCGTGTTTTGCAGATCAGAAATAAGGGAATGGCTTGTGAATGTTTTTTTCCAACAAAGGGAAATATGAGAGAGAGAGAGAGGAAAAGAAAAAAAATCATAAAAAAGGAAATTAAATGAGGAAGGTACAAGAGACTTAGGGAGAAAAAAGAATTAAAAAAAAAAAAGTTGTATAACAATAACAAATCGTTCAAAGGGGGATTACTCATGTTTTTTTTCCCCCTTTTTCTCTTCCCCTTCCATCTATTTCTTTATTTCCTTTCCTTCTTTTTTCTCCTCGTTTCTCTGGGACCAATTATATTTTGGTAGTCATAGGTCAAAGGTGAAAATCCCAGGCCTCAAAAAACACATTTCTAGCCATAACGCATTGATGACATTTTAAAAATTCTTAATACTTGACTGGTTGACGGAGGAATACAGCCAAAGGCGGCAATTGTAGTTTTAATTTTAAGCTTGATAATGAAGTCTAATTTTGTCTGCGCTTATGTTGACTTCATTAAGCATGGCGAGAAAGAGAAAACAAAGATCCACAAGGGTGGGAATTTGATTGCGATTCAGAGGGCTACAATGCGATTATGAAAGTATGATCAATGCATCAAAATTTTGATACGCATGATTTATTTTTAATCACCATGTAACTAGTTCCTACATTTACAACACGACATATTTGTAAGGGTGACGCCTGAGATGAAGCAAGTGCAGTGCTGGTCTATATCCAGTCCAAAAATTCTTAAATCAGAAACAGCACACTTGCATAAGGCACCACAAGGTCGACTACTTGACGTAAGACCGAGGAATGAGTCCAAAGAAAATCCAAAGACAATCTGGTGATGAGTGAATTTGCTCAGCAGTACACAGTATAAACACAGATTTATGAACACACAGGAAACAGTTGTGGTGGAAACATGGAGGGAAACTAAACAAAGCCTGGAAGTAAAACCAGAGGCACATGTGGCTGAACACAGACTTCAAAATGAAACAGGAAATGCAATTGAAAAGTCTAAAACACACACAGTCCACCGGAGGCTCTTACTAGTAATGATCCCTAATGAAAACAAACTGATACATTTCCTTCTATCTTGAATTATGTTAAAAATGGAGGAGATGTGTCAAATGGAAGGTTACGCTTATCAACATCTTCCCAGCACTGCAAAGAGCCAACAAAACAAACAGGTGTGCCTTTGGCAGTCTTTCTAGGACATGAACCCTGGCCTCAGGTCAACAGTTGCTACCTGCATTTACAGCAGGTGCACTCCACCTTAACCCCAAATTGGCACTCACTTAACTTTTCACATTCTCAGGAGTACCGGCCGCTTGGAATACATCCACCAGTTAGTCCCTAACGATTGGTGGAACACACTCGCAGCGTTTCCGTTCACCCGCCATGTTTGAACCTACGGCTGGAAAGTTGCTTATTTCATTTCTACAATCTTGACGTTGTGTGTGTTTTGGTCCTTTGGGCAATGGAGCAAAAGAGGAGGATCTATGAGAAGTTGGTGCACGACGAGGTTCAGGCCTTTTGGCGCCAATTTGCCGAAGGTGACGATCAACGGGACTTCGAGTCAGCGAAATTGTTACATGTGGTACATTTAGCCAGCAGCACGCCGATTGTTTAGTGATCCAAAAGCCGAATTAAGCTAATGCTAATGCTAATTGGTCAAAGGGCTAATGCTAAACCTAAATCAGGAACAGAGAAATGGGTGTGTTGGTGTTAGCGCCGTGAGATGAAAGCTGATTTATGTATTGTGATTTCTAGATGAAATGGATGGTACGGACTCGCCACAAGCACAGGAAATGTTCTCAGGGGACCAAACAACTCATGACAGCAGGACCAGGAGGTCCGGACCAGCTCTCTGGCGGTCCTGGACCGGCTTGTCCAGACACTCGGCCAGAAGCCCAAACTCTTTACTAACTTTTTTTGTTTTGTAAATCTCATGGCTCCTTGTTTTTGCACCTTTTGTTTTTCATTTATATTTTATTAAAAAAATGTGGCCTAATATCTGTCTGTCCGTTGACATGGCATCAGACTTTAAGTACAGCATCAGTAGTGTTTAAGTTGCATGCAAGTAGAATTAAATGCAGGCATTTGTGTAAATCTTTAGGGTTCAAAAAGGACTACATCTATAAAGTGTTGTGGTGTAGTAAAGTTTGTGGTGCAGTGGAAGTGCAAACAGCAGATTACCAGGAATTCTTTTACCTGGGTACATACGTTCCTGAAAATAAAAGTACTTTGGAATGTGGGTAGGAAAGCGGCTCTTGAGATTCACCAGCAGCTCATGCTGTGGTCTACAGACTGCAGTCGTGTTCAGCCACTGTCCCCCGAAAACAACGCTCAAAGCTTGCACAGCTTCACAAATGGACAAAACTGTTCCCAAAATATTTGATTTGAATTTAGACATTATGCATGCGGTGTGGCTGCAGGTCCCTTTTCCTTCAACTTCATGAAAGCCAAAATGCTTTCATATGCTACCTTTTAACCCGGCAGAATGGCACAATCCAGTCTCACAAGTAGCTTAGCTTAGATAATTAGCATGAAGCACATGAGCGTCTGTGATGTGCCAAGCTCAGTCACAAGGAGAGTTCAGATATCAGAGGCACATACGTTAAGTGCGCATCGCGCACGCTCCGCCAGAGATCAGCCATATTGTCCGGCTTAAACTGTGACGCTGACTGAGGCGATTGTACTGTTAAAAACTGAGTTTTGTAGAAAGATTGTCATACATGTTATATTTGCTGACCGCATCCTTGGAAAACACGCTCTATAATTGCACGTATCTCCCAAATATTTTGGTTGTAAAGCATAGTTATGCTTTTGTCACTTTGGCATTGAGTCTGACAAAGCTGTTTGGAGAAAGATCAATGAGGCCTCTCATGTCTAATGCCAAAGGCGAATCTTCAATATGAATACTTGTTTTCAAAGTGAGGTCATGTGATGGTCATGAGGTCCAGACTGGAGATTGAAAGATATGGTTAATATCTGCAGGGTAAAAGATTATGTGGCTCGATGAGAATTATATTATGTCTTTAACTGCTTTTTCAGACAGGTATTCTCAAATCTCCCTAAAAACCTTTTTGACTGAATTTCAGGCATTTCTGCAGTGTTATCATATCGTAGTTCTCTTATGGCTTCACTTCTCAAAAGTTCGCATTAGATCTTTCCAAGATATTGGCGAGATTCCAGGAGAGGCATTATTTCTAACAGGGCTCAGTCCTTGACTTGCTGTCAAGCTTCAAATTGTTGTTAATGGAAAACTCATCACAGCTACTCTGCAGTTCTGCCTAACTAGAGGAGAACTTCCTAAGGAAATCACATTCTATCTTGAGGAAACTACAACTCAGAAAAAACAAACATAAAGAACAGAGAGAAAGATCTGCTCTGCTAAACACTTACCTCAGAGCAGTCTTTAAGATAAAAAGTACCGTTGAGCTAAAACGTCCCACCGCTCGAAACCCATTAAGATCCACTGGAAACATCCCATATAGGCCACAAAAACATCAAAGCCAAAGTTGGAGTAATATTAGATCAGATTACATAGTTATGGGTTAGATGAAACTTTAATGATCCTCATAGAGAAACTGGGTCACTGCAGAGAGCAAAAGTGATAGAAAAGGAGAGAAAAAGCACACTTCAGAAGATAAAACAATTACAAAGATGAACACAGTGAGTCTGCATATGTGCGATGGATGGGTGTGTGTGTGTGTGTGTGTGTGTGTGGGGGGGGGGTCAACTCCCACTCATTATCATATCTCACCAAATATTCGACTGATTTTTTTTTCTTTTTGTTTGTTTCTGTTAGAAATAGATTTGAAATTATAAAAAAGGGCACTTTGTTATATTAAAAAGGTCAATGGTAATTTTAATTTGTAGATGGTAACATCAATATTTTTAAAATACAATTGGGTGAATATGCAATCCTTTAAAGTACTTATTTTATTCTGGTTGAACATACAAATACCGTTGAGGAGCACCTCAGTTTTTACCTTGTTGATAAAACCCTTAAGTTCTTTACCGTTCAGTTTTTCAGTGTTGTCAGACTCAGGTCATCGCTAAATATGGACCGGACAGACTGAATTTACTGGTGACTGGTAAAGGGTGACAGAAGTTTGCATGTTACTGAACCAACTGACCTCATGAATCAAAAAATTTGAAACTTGACAATGTCAAAACATGACCATGGCTTAGTGAGAATATCTAGGAGATAGTCAACGCCTGGTGTAAGCAAGGATTGTATCGCTTATATCGTTGTCATTTACCAACTTTATGAAATTGTTCACCCAGACAATGGCATAAACGAATTCTTTCTCTATGCTGTTATGATAAGTGTGATGCTTTTGAAAGAACAGAGAAATGATGTCATATATTCTTGCTTATGTATCCAAAGCTAATATGAGTGCCAGCGATAGCTAGAATTGCTATAGTGAGCCTAGCCACCACAAACTGTGTGACTAATCAATAAAAGCAGTTTAGAGCCAACTATAAGAACTAGCTCATGAATTTAGTATACTATACTGTAGATATTATAATATCAAAGAGGAGATTGTGAATGTGTGGAGATGCAGCGAGATCTTTATATTTTCCCTCCTGGAAATCCTGGTCTAAGTCTATGAGGCTGTTGGAGGTTCTTCCTTTCACTTGGAAACTAATGGAGCAAAATTAGATTTTTATTTTTATTTTATTTTTATTTTTTTTTAGGTAGTTACAATGTTTGAAAGACAAATATTGCTGCATCCTGACAGATTAATAGAATGAAATAGAATAGTATTAAATGCCCTTCTTGTCATTGTATCATGAACATACAACGGAATTCAGAGTGCTGCTCCTTTAAAGTTCCACAGGGATGGTATCCTGATGGCTGAGGCTCTGCTGAGGTATCGGGTGTTAGCAGTCTGCTCCATGGAGGGAAGAGGACAGCTGATAATTTTCTGCACTGTGTTTATCACCCTCTGCAGAGCCTTTTTGTCTGTCTCTGAACAGCCGGCGTAGCAAACTGTGATGCAGTACACCAAGATACTCTCAATGGAGGAGCGGCAGAAAGTCACCAGCAGCTCTTCATTCAGTGAGCCCTTTCTCAATCCTGTCAGGAAGTGCATGCGCTGCTGAACTTTTGTCACAGCAGCCAAAGTGTTGACAGACCAGGTGAGGTTATCGGGAATGTGGGGCTCCCAAGAAATTTTAAGTTCTGAGCTCTTTCCACTCTGTCTCAATTTATAAATAGCGGGAGGGCATCTGTGCTGCACTTGCTAACGTCCGTGATGAGCTCTCAAGGGTTCCTTGTGTCAGCTTATTGACCCGAGCACCACAACAGCGGTTTCTGGACGTCGCCCCGTAAACAGACTCATCTCCCTCTGATGTGTGTGCGAACACTGAAGTGAGGGTGAGCCCAGCGTTGGGCTCAGCACACAGCCTTTTGGTTAACCAGTCTTGAGAGTTGTGGCGGAGGAGGTCCGACCCCAACGATCCAGTTGCAGGTGTGAGCGGGAAGCCAATATAAGGCCGCCTGCTGATCAGCCTGCCCGGGATGACCGCGCTGGATGCACAAACTGACAAAGAGCATTCACACATAGCTCCCGCTTCATTCCAGGAGGATCACTGCAGTGCGTTGTGCGATGGCGACGGCATCCCCTTGTTTGTATGGCAAACAATTTGTAATAATGTGTGAGTGCAATTGATCTGTAATTACTGAAACTGTCAATATTTTGTTTATATATATATATATATATATATTTTTGGCATTTGAGTCTCTTAACATCCCATCACTAAAAAAATTAAGAAAACAACGCTGAGGACAGTATCCAGATGTGTGGGTGTGCGCACTGCAGCATGCACTGCAGTGCGACGCACCTTCACATTCTGCACTGCGAGACTGATTCTTTTCTCCAGGTTTCGTAGCTGCACTGTGAGCTCGCGCTGCCGTGTTTCAAAGTTGGAAGTGCGTTTACACACGTACCATAATTGTAAGCCTGATTTTCGAGACTCAGGACGTATCTAACCTGCTCTGATGCACTGACCCCAAAGTTGGCATATAAACTCAGGATAGCTGCCTTAGTAAGGAAAGTTTATTCCCCCACCGAAAGAGACACAGCAAAAGTGGTTTTCCGAGTACCTCCCGATGTGTTTGCCTTAAATAACTGATCCACCTGTCTGGTGATACCACAAGAGCCCCGAAGGCCAAAATAAGACAGTTTTTTTATGTCAAACTACTTGATGCACTGCCATTGAATTCAATTTTAATCAAGTTTTTACAAACTTATAACAGGCTACACAATTTGCCCAAACTTTACCAAAATTGGCACAAATGACACTCAGATGTAGTCTTGACATAAAACTTGAATTACTGCGTACAGCCCAAATTTTTTAATATGATTGGTTACAGTTACACTGGCGACTCTGGCTTACCGTACTGCTTTGCCCCCTTAATGCTGCTTGCAGCTTTATTATTATTATCATGATCATTACATGTATATTTGCAAATGTATTTTTTTCTCTTCCCTCCTGGGCCTCTTTTCTTTATTTCTCAGGGTTTCTCTGCTCCAAGGTTTCCTCCACTAAAGAGTGGTTCTTCTCATCATAGTTGACAAGTGTTGTTTGTGAGGGAGTCTGCAAATATATTTAGAATATGGTGTGAGGTTACTTCTGTCATGTTTTCTTGAATGAAAACATGCATTGGCCAATATTAATTCTCACCCTGTTCATTACCCTCACTGACTAAACCTGCTTTCAGAGCCCTTTGAGGGTTTCCCATGACAGTGTTCTGAATGTGAGCCAAGGTTCTTCAGTTACGCAGTGTGCATTTTGAAAGGGTGGAGCTTTAAAATCCATACCTAGGTTATCTAGGTTATGCAAGCTAATAATAGCTAGCATACTCAGCTTCCACGACTGGGGATATGTGTGTTCTGATCCGCCTGTGATTCATGATTTGCAGGTGTTTGCAACATGCTTTGCTCTTGACGTTGAACAGTGGTGACTGAGACCTATTTACAGTGAGAATCAGCGTGATTCCTTTGAGTGAAGTTGCAGTTTCTCATTGCATTTCTCACATTCCTGCTTGTGAAGTTTTTTTGTTTTTTGTTTTTTGTTTTACAGATATTTTGACATGTCAAAGCAGGAGTGGTATGGCAAAAGATGAATGACTGCTGCATTCCATTTAGCTGAGCTGGTGTCGTTCATGCTCACTCACTGACATGACACATTGCTAAAATTAATGGTATAGAGCCATAATTAGTATTTTTACTTACACATGCTTTTCCTTTCTGCTGTGAAAGGGACCATTGTGTCAGTTTCAGATATTCCATTGGTTGTATTTGTGGTTTATTCATTAACACCGGGTTACATTAAGAGGTATTGAAGAAGTCAATAACGTAATTATAGCTGATAACGTAACAAAAGTCCTGAATTGACAACTTAATATCTTCTGGCCAATAATGTCATAATTTATGACATTATTGGCTGGTTACATAATTTCTTTTGAGACTCTGAACTGTGAACAAGAACATATAACATGAGCTACAAAATAAGTGCTCATTCTCACCATCAAGTTAAATAGGCAAATACACGGAGAAACAGAGAGAGATTTTATCACAGTTATATCTAATAAATGAAACTTAAATAAGCTGATATTGGTATATTATTATGTTATTGGCTCAGTATTTTGATTTTTTTTACCAGGCCAAGAATATAAATAGTTATTACATTATTAGCCAAAACTTACAACATTATTAGTTCAGGACTTTTATTGCGTTATTGGCCAGTTATCATGTAATTGGTAAACATGCGCTGTTATGGCTGATCGTTGTAGCCGCTGCTATTTTTGTGCAAAGCTAAGGTCAATATCAGTGATTATATCAGGCATCTAATGGATTCAAAAAGATCGCTTTGAGGTGGACTTTGGTGGCCTGCCTGATTTAGTTAAAAATGTCTAAATATTGATGTAGGAAAACCTAATTGTCTGTGCAAAGAAGGACCAAAGAGCTGGTCAAGATCAGGTCGTTCTCCCCATGATGGTGACAACCATCGAGCTCATCTCTGGAGCTCAGGTCCTCTTCAAAAATAAGGTGGTTTCAAAAGCAGCTGCTCTATTTATGGGATGTGTCGACGCGTTTATTGGCAGCTCCGCCTGATCTCAAACATCACCCAGGAACTGTCTCTCTATGTTCTATATTCATGAGGCAGAGTGATGAAGCCCTGCAGCATGTGCAATTATTTTGCTCATCTCTGAATTGTGCAGACACACCTTGGGCTTACTTTTCACCCCTAAAGTGGATTTGTTTCTTTTCACAGTAAATATTCAATATTTACTCCCCTGTTAGTTGCAGTTTACTTTCTCTCAGGACAAACGTCTGGCTCCACGGCTGCTAAACGCTCCAACGTGTTTACCAGATATATGCTACGATTGTCTGTCTGTGGTTTGATGCTGGGCAGTCATGTGGTTCGGTTTGCTTAATGTGTTTTCAGGAGGGGACTTAGCTGCAACGTTAAATGGGGAACCCGTGCACAAATGAGAGCTGTTCAGGTCTTACTGATGAAGCGCAAAAGAGACGAGAGAGTGTGAGGCTCCAGAAAGAAAGTAGTGAGCAAAGCAAGCCTGAGCAGGCATCATTCCGTCAAGCCACATCTTCACACAGTTAAACTCTGCACTGCCATTGCGAGGCCAGCGGGGGTGCCTGGGGGCGCCACAATATCATCTGGACAACGTGCCTCCTCTTCCTCCTGCCGTAGAAAAACGAAGCCAAAATATCCCAGACAAAGATGTTCCTGTCTTCCACTGGTGGTGCCACTCAGAGCCAGAGTCTGCACAGTACTGCACAAGGTCCTTCCCAACTTTATCACAAAATCAAAACATTTTTTTTATGGTTTGAAATAAACAATAGGAACAAAAGGTTAGCTCTACATGTCCCCTTGACTTTCTTGTTTATTGTTCTGGGACAAAAGTCCATAAACGCCTCAGTGACTCCGAAGGATTTCACTCAGAGCTGCTGTCAATCATGACACCGCATCGCTGTGCTCGTAGCATCAAACAGATAAATAAAGCCAGTCTCGTTGCAAAAAACGAAAAGAGTTGGGTGATCAGTACTCCTTTGATGTTTGCTCATCATTTCCAATCACGACATGAAAACAACTGATTAAGTGTTTACATTAACAACATGTGCTTGGAGCAAGCGGGCTTGATGCAAAGCAGTGACGTGCGAGCAATGAGCCACTCATTCAAAAACTTTTTTTTGCTGAATTGGGAGTGATGAGTCCTTGTCTCCGTTAAGTCATTCACTGAGAGGGGTTTGGTTTTTTTTTTGGTTTTTTTTAACATATGTATGACTTTTGCATCTACTTATTGTATCACACAAGCGAAAGCTTTCGTGCCTGTTTCAACTTAGTGCTCATCCTACCCGCCCTCTGCCCAGATCCGATGGTCCGCCTGGCTGAGTTGTTCACTCACTGTCTAACTCACTCAATCCATACTTGTTCTTCCCTCCCAGAAAAAGGGAGGAGTGATTCAGAGCAAGCCTAGGAACAGCGCCAAGCTTTGCAGTCAGTCATGGTGAAACCATGTCAATACAACTTCCTGGTCTGTCAGAGACACAAAAGCATTCTTCCTTCACACAAAGATGGGATAATCACCACGACCTCAGCGAAATGATTCATTTCTTTAGCACAATTTGACCCATTCAGTCTCCTCACTTTTTTGAGAGACTAAAAGTAGCGCAGAACTAAATCATTTTGTGACATTTGACAAAGGCCTAAACTAGAAGTTTGCCGTTTCAGCCGGCGGAAGCCTCCAGTGAGGGGTGCACTGTGCATGCGCCGCAAGCACCGGTGCTGTGATGAGAGCCGGAGTTCACCGTGCGACTGGCGACTGGTGAAAACCCGACGGCCTTCGCTTGTATAGAGTCAAACATCAGTGCAAACGGGTTGTGCTTTTTACGTCAGAGCTCACAAAACAGGTTATTTGGTTTACATTTACGTGCAGCTGCAATAAGACATGCTGCAGCAATCTTACTGGCACATCTCTGTCCTGAACTTTGCTCCACAGGCTGTGTGCGAGCGTATACATGCCACTTTAACTGGGGATGCCAGAACATGTCCCCGGCACTTCTGAATGAACTCAAGTTGGAACATTTCATGTCATTAGGAGAGGGAGACACACACATAACATGCTGTCAGAAACTACTTATTTTGATTGCCGCGCATTGATCTGCGTATGATGCAACAGCGGAGCAGCAGTTTCACCATGAACACACCCCCGGAGCGCTAGCTTCTCTCTGGAGTTCCTTTTGGTTCTGTAAGTTTGCCAGCTGCAATCAAATGAAAATGAAGACAGTTGATGAATAATCACAACAATTTAAACTGGAGTTTCCCAGAACCACAACAGGACAAACACCTCTCTCTTCATTAACATGCAGAATTTTTAGTGACAGATACATTTAGAACCGATTACATTATGTTTGAATAGGATTAGCATAAGGTTACTTTCTCAACACAAGTAATTTAGAAGACCAGTAATTATAACTGCCCTTTGCTGACATTTGTGCCTCATCTCTTTTCTAAGAATAGTATCACACCTGGGTATCAGGCTGAGTGTGCATGGACCCTCGCAGACATGAGCAGATGACCACATTTGCATCTCGCTGACACGCAGACGTGCAAAGTATGAATTGGCATTTGGGATGTTTGACATTGGATGTCAGTGATGAGCTGGCAGTGATATCCAAGTCAAACAGTCTAAGTGTGCTTTACACGATGGTAATTTAGACATGATGGTAAGTTATGGGGCTTTTATTAATTTTTATGGTGTTATGGGGCATCCACTCAAGAGCCTATCTAATTTAATATGATTCATTTTGTCATCTAAGTAAGCAGGCTGGCATTACAGCTGTATTGCACATAAAAGGCTCATTCAGTTTTTAAGGAGGGTTCTTAAGATGACAAACCTGTCCTTGTCCCCACTTTTCTAAAGGCAGCTGTTATTGTATCGCTGTAACTGTAAGAGACAGTGTGACATAATGACTCGCCCGAGCAGATGTACAGAATCGTCATCTAATAATCAAAATGTAAAATTGCGTTGAGGTATTTTACAGATTAACCGTGATCCGGTGTGACAGCACAGAATGTGCGAGTTGCTCACATTCAAAGAACTGATGGAGGAAGATGCAGCAACGCTTATCTGATTCTAACACCAGGAGATAAACATGGTCACTACTTTCACTGTCATGACTCATAAACACACAACTTGAGGACAGCGTGAATGTGGGTAATTTTGGAAATCACTGAGTGAAGTGAGGAAGGAAGACTGTCACAGCATCACTGTAATGAATTAATGTCACCAGTGATAAGAGTCTCACGAGACTAAAGTTTTTTTCAGCCTTTGGTTTGGTTTTTTTTTTAAATTCAGTTCACCATCGGCATCATTCGGAGTGTTTGAAAGAGATGAAAATTCTTAACGACACACTTGGCCCCAAGGATCAGTGTGTCCTGCCCGGAGGGTTACTGGGGCCCCACCCTCAAGCCAGGCTTAGAGCCAGGCCTTGGGAAAGGGCCTGTCAGCCTGGTGTGCGGTGACCGGGCCTTCGCCCATGGGGTCCAATCAGGTCCGGCCTGAGGCGGAGACATGGTTCCGTCCTCCAGCAGGCCCACCACCTGCAGGAGGAACCATAAGAATCTGGTGTAATGCGGATCGGACGGCAGGCCACTGCTGCCCCTGCGACCCGGACCCGGATAAGCGGAAGAAGACGAGACGAGACACTTGGCCCCACTGTGATGTTAGCATCAGACATACTGATCATAGACCCTATTATAATGTTCCCAGGGTGTGTCCATGTCCTCCTGCTGTATGAAAATTAAGCTAAAAAGTCACGGATATTGATGCTGCCATCTGGTGCTGGTAATGGCATTCGAGTCAAGTCAAGTCAATTTTATTTGTATAGCACCAAATGACAACAAAAGTTATCTCATGAGACTTTACAAGAGCAGGTTGAGACCGGATTCTTTAATTTACAGAGACCCAACGATTCCCCCATGAAACCTTGAACAGAGCCTGGCTCGAGGTGGGCGGCCATCTGTCTTCACTGGTTGGGTTGACAGAGAGAGAGAGAGAGGGACAGAGGGACAGAGAGAGAAAGGAGGGTTGGAGGATGGGTGGAAAAAGAAATGCACAGTAGTATCAATTACAGTAATATTAACAGTGGTGGAGGTCCGTGATGGCCATAAAGGTCTCCGTCTCTGCAAGACAAGAAAACAACTACAGGGACTAAGGGCTGGTCCAAGGCAACCTGAGCCAGGCCTAACTATAAGCTCTGTCAAAAAGGAAGTTTGAAGCCTGCTCTTAAATGTAGAGAGGGTGTCTGCCCCCCTGACCAACGCTGGAAGGTGGTTCCACAGGAGAGGAGCCTGATAACTGAAGGTTCTGCCTCCAAATCTACTTTCAGAGATTCTGGTAGGCCTGCATTCTGGGAGCGCAGTGTTCTGGTCGGGTAATATGGTTCTACTAGCGCCATCAGATATGAGAGTGCCAGAATGTTAAGGGCTTGATAGGTAAGAAGAAGGATTTTAAATTCTATTCTGGATATTATAGGCAGCCGGTGCAGAGAAGCCTATATTGGAGAAAGGTGATCTCTTCTCCTGGTTCTTGTTAGCCAACGTGCAGCAGCATTCTGGACCAACTGGAGAGTCTTAATTACAGTTTTTGGGCTGCCTGATAGTAAAGAATTGCAGTAATCCAGCCTAGAGGTGACAAATGCATGCACTTTTTTGCAAGATTTTTTAAATGTGGGAGTTAAAAGACAAATTTTGATCAAACATAACTCCCAGATTCCTTACGGTGGTGCTGGAGGCCAAGTTAATGCCATCCATAATCATTAGATATCATCATATCCATCATATCATTAGATAGCGTGTCTCTTAGGTGTTGACGGCCTAGAAAAAGAACCTCAGTTTTGTCTGAATTTAGTAATAAGTCTGCGCAGTGGTGATCCTCCATGTCCCACCCAGCTAAATACGAGCGATTGGTTAATGTTAAAACTCTTTTATGTTTTGAAACAGACAATAACGGCTGTAAGAAGTTAGAAAAAGGTTGTAAATGCCTCTGGGACGTCAGGTATTTCAGTCAGAACATCATTAAAAATAATGTAAACTGTGTATGAATGCTATTTTCAAATTTCCCTACGGAGACAATCAAGGATATCTCAGCATGTCCGTCGATATTAATTCAGAGGCTCTGAATCCCTTTAAAAAAAAGTAAAAATCCCAAAACTGAGTAGACATGCAAGGAGAGCCAAGAGCAGACCGACATCAATTATCAGCCCCATCAATTAATTTTGATACCCTCTTGTGCCACAAGTTCCCCCTTTGAACATGGAGGCGGCAGGGTTTGTCACCTATCCAGCAGCCAGCCACTGGAGGGTGATCAAGATATTTTGACTTCATTTTTGAGGCTCTGTTTAGCTGATACAGTCTATACAGCATATGTCTATGGTTTAGAGTCATGGGCCAGTGAGAGGACTGACAAGACCTGCTGGACAGGTAGCTGTTACGCTCATGATCTATCAGATAAGACTGAGAGCCAAAAAAAACACACAGTCTTTCTTCGTATCACCACTAGTTAACATGAAAAACACAGGTAATGTGATGGGAACAGATGAATCCTCGAGTGGGTTTTGAAATTCAGGAAGGAAAAAAAGCACCAATCAAGGAAAAAAAAAAAAAATTCTGTGAGTCTGACGCCTGAGTCAGATCACTGGCGATGGCCACGAGATGAAAATGCCCCGTCTGTTGTCGACAAAAGACTTTGATTTCACTAACTAGTTGCTTCATTCACCGCACACCGTTTCATGAGCGATCACTATGTTTTGTAGTCATCCTCAGTGAGGCAGCGTGCAGCAGCGGCATGATTAAAACTGACAGTCAAAACTTGTCATGTGTGGGAGCTGGATGTCTTTCAAGCCCTGCGACCAAAACATCAAACCAAGCTGAGAACATGTCGTCTTCATCTGTGTGTGTTAATTCCCTTCATGAACGACACAAGCGGAATATGGAAATGGAGAGCACCTTGTAAGGTCTCAATCAGTCAATATTCATCTGTTTTGATGCAACATGCTGCCTGTATCAACCACAGATTCCATGGAATATTGACCCGGTGCCTGTGCAGACGATAGTTTGGTTAAAAAAAGAAAGAAGGGGATGAAGGGAATCCGAAACATAATTAATCAATTATTATATGCCAATATCGGTTTCAAATAGAGAAAAAAAAACAAAACAATAAACATTTCCTTGTGCCCACACATGGACCATATCCACTCCCGGTCCTCTATTCGGTCCTCTGTTCAAAAACCAATACATTCCTGCAAATTAACAACATATCAGCTCACCAGAAGTGAAGCCAGCAGATCTCGATTGCCCCCTGCTGGCCGGCTGGCTGGCTGCAGCCTAGGTCATAAACTCCGCCCTCTACCTGTTATTGGATGAGGCTGAACAAAAAACATAAATAAATTTTAAAAAAATCAAACTACATGTCAGAAAAAAACTTTCCATAAGGACACCTTCTGTCATGTCAGCTAGTTCCTGTCATGCTGACGTGCCTTCCAAGTTTTTCACTTGTGCTACAGCGGCGGTGAGACACGGCAGCGCCCTCACCAGTGACACGACCGTCCACATACGCTCATCACTGCTGTCCGCTCGATCAAACGATGTGCCTGTCCCCCCCCCGCCCCCCTTCCCCACCTCTATTAGATAAACACCGCCGACCAAAGATCAGGCCCCGGCTGTTTAAGCGCTTATTTACAAGGCCAACATTCAGTGCTGGCTCTCTCTGGACTCACAGCTTACATTATTTTAATCTTTTTTTTTTTTTTTCTTTTTTTACAAAAAGGATTTGTGTGGACTGAGAAGACTAAATTAAAATTAGAATGAAATGATTTAAAGCAGCACACATATTATTATTATTGTTGTTGCTGTTATTATTATTATTCTTATTCTTATTATTATTATAATACTGTGGTGGCTGTCATTATGAGGCACAAGCAGGGCTGCAGCAGAGGCTTCCTGTCCTTTAAGGCCTCCTGTCAAAACAACCGTCGAGAAAAAAA
>CAAKHG010021309.1:4613-16600 GCA_901007715.1 Dactylopterus volitans
ACCGTCCGGCCCCCCCCCCCCCCGGCTGGTGGTATTTATTTAACTCCGAATGCGGTTTCCTCATGAGCCAGGATGTGATGTGAAAACAGAGGATGTTCCTATGGACCTTTGTCCCTGTCAGTTCGATAGAAATCTAAATTCAGAGCGGCTGACTTTTCTTAAAATAATGTTTTTCAGCCCCTCTCCACCCACCATCCAGCATAGACTGGCGACGCTTTAATTTTGAAGTCAACGGGGAAGGTGCCACGTCCAGCAGATGTCACTAACCCAGCATTTATTAATGCCAGCCAGTCCGAGGCGACGCAGAAGACGGCCAGCTGAAATCAAATATCAAAGTGTGCTGCGGGTAGGTGGTGGTCGTCCACTCATGATCTCATGACCTCCAATCATGTGTTTATGGACTTCAGTGTGGGACAAATCATGAGTAACTGACTAAGGTGTTGCTTGGTTCAGTTTTTCTTGGTGTTGCTTGATGCTTCATTATTGTTTGTATTAGTTATACCACGGACTGGGTGAACATGCTTCTCTGATTGGCTGGCCAGTCATGTACTTCGGCTGGAGTTTAATCACCGTAACGGTGTGTGTGTGTATTTATATTCTGAATTTACATCAGTCAGCAATAACATTATACTAGACTGTGATTTCAATACTGTTGCACTATACCCGGTTATACTGAGAGGTGTCCCTCATATTTTGTCAAATTAATGCATGTGAGTGAGATGATCAAAATATTAGGGACACCTCTCAGTATTATGCAGCACAACTGAACAGCATCCCAAATTACAGTCCCAATAACAGCACCTCTCTGCTAAATAAGACGCATCAGACCGAAGATGTGCTGACACTTCTGGTTATTCATCTAACTGGTGTCAGGAATCAAGTTCTCAATCTTTTCACATGTACGAATATTTCAAACGAGCCCATTTTTCTTTTCTTTTGCAGTGTTTGGTGATCTGAGCAGATAGTGAACACTGATTGCCACCTTTTACACATGAAGTAGGAGGCTTCAGCATTTCCGTGTGTGTGCAACCCACCCACTCACTGACTCGCACCGCCCACAATAACATTCACCAGTGGTTATCAGAACTCCGCTGGGCAAAGAACGCTCACAGACGTGAATGAAGAGCAGCATGCATGTTAAAAAAAAAGCACTTAAAATTTCCAAGTATCCCAACTGGCGTTCGTTAAGTCAGCGAAGAGAACTGGACACATCAAACAGAGAAGGACCGTGTTCCAATGAGAAGATCGATGGTTTGAGAGTGGAGCGATAGAAGCCCTCTAGATGTTAAACTTTATTAAGCATCTCCAAATGGGGGTGATGGCCTATGACACCACTCATCAGCCACCTACGCTGCAGTCTCGACGTCCCTCCAGAGACAGCACGTTCTCAACTATGCTTGTGTGCGTTAACCACCCACACGATGGCCTGTGTAGGTCTCGGGTGACCCTCAGGACTCTCTGGGTGAAAATGACTTCACCATTTGGTGAGAACTAAAGAAGCCTTCGGGACGAGAAAGGACACCTGATCATCAACCTCAAAGAAGCCCAGTTGCCCTCTCAGGGTACATCACGCTATATATTTAGTTAGTTAGATTGGTATTACAGCATTGTTGAACACGTCTGTTGCATTTCATCGGGACACCAGGGGTCTCCCAATGCAACTGGGGCTTTGGATCAATGCTCAATGACGAGCGTTTGCATGATGATACACCTTATTTAACAATTCCATCATGTTTCCTTTTTTTTCGTTATATTGTACATGTTGTTTGCGCAATGCAATGACGTTAGAAGAATGACGCGCTCGCCAGAATGTGACCTCACTGGTTCACCCAGCCTTGTGTTCTGAGGACCAACACTAGATGGCAGCAAACACTACCCGCAATTCCACAGGGGTTGTACAACCTAATGCATCGCTTGCACTGGAGTGATGCATTATTTGGCAGAGTTGTTTCTTATACCTGCCAATAACTGCGTACCCTATTGTGTCACACGCGGGGCCAAAAGTCTTATCAACAGTTTATCAACAGAGCTCAGGCCAGAGGTCCAAATGTGTCCAACATTAAAAACACCAGCGACTGAAAAATGCGACAACACAATTTGTTTGTCTTCTTGTCTCAGGTACGCAGGAGGAGTTCATGAACATGTACTCTGTTCTATGAGAATCCCCTAAACGATATTTGGCTTGCAGGTCAAAAACACAAAGTGTAAATGACTTTGTGGGTGATTACAAACCTCTTATATTTCACATCTTTAGCATATATTACAAATACTCCAAAACTAGCTACTGCTTTATTAGGGCTCTATGGCTTTATTTCTAGATAGCCCGGAATCATATGGGTTTTTAGCAGCTTTTAGCTATGTCAAGTCCGCAATGTTATTATTTTCTCACACTTAAGAATGACCTACATTGAAATAATAGGGGATTACATACTGTTACTGTATTCATGATTATGAAAGGCAGGGCAAGTTTATTTGTATTGCACCATTCACACACATTAGGCAACTTAAAGGGCTTTCCAAAGGCAAAGAAAGACACTGAGTCAGGCAGAAATTACATTAAAATCATAGAGCTAGAACAAGATATTAAGAAAATAAAATAAAATTTAAAAGAAAAAATGCATTTGGAACAGGAGAATAAACACTTACAAATTAAAATGGAGCTAGTGAAAATGCAGTGTACCAAATTTGCAAGAACGCTGCAGTGAACAACAATGTTTTCAGCCCGGTTTTCCAGCGCCGACATTTTGAGCAGACCTCAGGTATTCAGGAAGTTTGTTCCACAGGCGAGGAGCATGCAAACCTAATGCTGTTTCACTTTGTTTGGTTCTGGGAACACACAGCAGACGTGTCCCAGATGACCTGAGTGGTCGGGATGCTTCATAGGGAACTAATAAATCATGCATGTATTTTGGTCCAAGACCACTCAGTGCTTTGTAGACCAGCAGTGAGACTTTAAAATCTATCCCATGACTCACGGGAAGCCAATGTAGTGATTTGAGAACTGGTGTGATACAGTCCAGTTTCCTGGTGTCTGTACTAGTTACTAGCGTTCATCCCTGTATTCACCAGTAACCATTACTTCTGGTGAATAGTTACTCGGCTTGTGCAGCCGAGCAGATTTTTGAGGGATCTGATGTTTCAATTCAGTACATTCGCCATTGGACGCCCTCTTTCAAGATGGTGAATGTCCCCCTTCGTGGTGGACAATCCCGATTTCTTACTGTTTCAGCCTGGATAGCTGAATCTAAACTACAGCACAATGTTTAAAATCTTCCTCAGGCACCCCTTTGAATAGACGAGCCGGACGCGTGCGGCGTCCAACGCTGAACGTGCGTGACAAGTTAAGAGTGTCAGATAAAGCAGCTGATGCGCATGCCCCTCGGCGCAAACGCATTCCTGACCATCCCTGCCCCTGAGGCCTTCCCGCCATACCTCAGAGGACAGGAGCCGATCGGGACGCATCGCACATCTTTAAAGCCGTCCAGTTCGTGCCCTCGTTGTCATGGCCGGGACATAGAGCTTGGTGTAGGGCATCAGTGAAGGTCCCCGAGCAGAAGCAGTGAAGAGGGGTCATGGTATCAGCGCCTAGAAAGCACACCACGCCTCCTGGGAGGCTGCAGTACACCCCGATGCGGTCGAACCGTTTCCCGGCCAGCAGGGGAATTTCATGCTGAACGCCGTCATGCCAGGCTGAGTAGTCTCCATTGAAGTATTCCACACACCAAGACCCCCGGCCGCGGCCAAGCCAGCAGTCCTCTCGACCCTTGCGTGGGATGCTTGGGTAGGTGAGACCTAACTCCCAGTAGGTCTTCCCACTCACCTCCACCTCCCAGTAATGGCGCCCCTCACTGAGGCCTTGCTGGCTGAGCACATTCAGGGTGCTGTCGAAGCGGCAAGGCACCTCAGGGACGTCCTGCCAGGTGTCGGTGTAGGTGACTGAGTCACCTTTGGGAGAGACGATCAGCTTGGGGTGGGCGGTGTTGGCATCAAGGACAACGTCTGCAGCATCTGTGTGAAACAACAAATCAGTGTTTTGTGCCTACTTGACCCCGGGGACGTGTCTTGCTTGACCCCAACTGTGACCTGTCACACGACTGGAGTAAGTCGACCTCACATATCGGTCGGTCTTTTGAGGTAAACTCACAGCTCTGAAACAGCTTCTTGGTGACGGGGACCTGGGATCGGATGAACAGCAGCAGGTTGATGGTGAGACTCAGCAGTTGTTTATTCTTGAACTCATCCACCTGTATCACGTCGGGGTCGGTCGACTTCAGGATCTCAGAAATTCTGATATAAAAACAAAGCACAGATCCCCACACCCAAAAAAAAACACCCATTAAACTAGACCTGAAGGCAGGTGTTCATGGGGTTCAAGCCGCACATGTCTCACCTGGCTGCCCATGAAGTCAAGCAGGTGATTAAACTGGATGTGTTAAGTGCAATACATCCCTCCACCGAACCTCTGTGCTAACCCCTTGTGCCCACTGGCCAACTAGATTACCTTCTGGAAGTAAAAACAGAGAGTGCTCCTTATCTTGGCAATTATCATTCCGTCACAGCAATTTTACCCGGTTTCCACTGCTGCACCAAACTTGTGCAAGATAATAACTAGATAATAGTTTTCACAGGAAGTGTTGTCTATGTTGGCACGGCTCTTTCCCGTACGCCACTGAGCCTCTGTGAACGATTTGGTGCCAATCCACCATTTGGTGGTGTGTTTGCCACGAAATAATGAAATATTCTAAAACAATTGTCTACAGATGCTCATGATCACGCACAGTTCAAACAATTTCGATCATGGACGAAATGCATTGTTTTACTCAAAATTGAAAAATTAGTGAAACTCACTTATTTCATCACTTTATTCTCTAGCTTGCGACATGCATCACTTCGACGGGCGAGAGGCTTGTATCTCGTTAATAGCAGCCTGCAGGTCTAGTCATAGTAAATGCGAGAAAAAATAAAAAAAAAACATTGAAATTTTGGTCTAACTGCTTTACAACATAAATTCATAGCCACTATCAATTCAATATCCATCAGACTAAAAGAAGTGTCATTAACCCGAGACACATCTATTATTGTGAAATGGGAATCTGACCATAAAAGATAAATTAATAGTTCCAGACGAATTGCGCAACACCGCTGTCACTGTCTGTGGAATCTTGGGTGTGTTTGCTGTTTAGCTGGTGGCCACTTGACTCTGTTGTGTTTTCCCATGCGCCTCATCCATCAAGCGCGCCTGCTTGTAGAAAAAAAGCTAAATCCCTTATATCATAAACATACTGTACCTTTCCTCAGTGTCAGCATTCTGTGGAAGGAAAAACGATACTGCATCAAGGCTTGGTTTCCCCCACCGGCTGGAAATCAAAACTTTTGGGTCGGCATTGCGGTGTCTACCTGAACATCATATTTCTGTGTGTCCATTTTCATCTGCGCGCTGACGTCGGCCAGTTCCTGGTCCAGGTCCCGGGTGAGGTGGTTGCAATCTTCGATCCTGTCCTCTACAAATTTCTCTATGGCCTCTTGCTCTGTGTCCAGTAGGGTCATTGTGATATGTAGGTCCTCATCCAGAACCTGCTTCATGTTCTCATACCTCTTCCTGATTTGCTCTCTCACTGCATTGGTCTTTTTCTGGAGGTAGGAATTGAAGAACAGCAGAGAGAGTTGCAGCGTTTTAAGCCTCAAACGGTCAAACGCGGGCGGATGAACATTTAGCTTCAAGGGTGCTTGAATTTGTTTACCGAATTAGACTTTATAAGGGAAGCTTTTACATTGTTCAAGGCAATTTGTCATGCAGAATAAAGTGAACACTCAAAAAACGCTGTAGATGAGAGCGCTCCGGAAAGGGCAGAGCCGGAAGGACCTCCAAACACAGGCAGAATCAAACGCAAGCAAATATTTTGCCTTGAATTGAATTTCCTCGACCAACCCAAGGGCAGACTCCATGTCAGCTAAAACCACAGAAATGAGGCCAAGTAGGCACTGAGTCACATAACTAACTGAAAAAAAAAAGAAAGCATAATCCTTGACATTTCATCTTTCTTAGTCACAAAGGACGCATCAGTGTTTAGGTGTATGACAAGGACATGCAACCTCGCGTTGTTTGGAAACACAATGTTCCCTTTAACTGGCTCTGACAATGGCAAAGGCACATGGCTCGAGATTGCAGGGTTTTCTTTTCTTTTTTTTAAACATTTATCAAACTTTATTAACTTAACTCTGTCACTGAAGGTCACAAAGTCGACTTTATGGCCCCCACATTGCAGAACACTGACTAAGAACTGCATTCCTGCTCGCAGCGAGTAAGCCCAACCGTTATCTCCACTTGCTTCGCTGCCAGCTTCTTCATCCTGTAGGTGACGGCATCCCTGTGTATTTGCAGGTGCTGCTGATGCTTCAGAAGCTTTTCCTTCTGAAACGCACACACACGCACGCACATACACACACACACACACACAGCAATAAGAAGTTCAGGTGAAGGGATCTGTAAGTGTAGCAGGTCAGCTTATATGTCTTGGGGGGGGGGAAAGGAAGTGAAATGGAAACGCTCGCTTCGTTTCATTCCATCTTACCTTACTGCTCATTTGGTGGGCAGGAGCGCAGCTAAAAATCAACTAACCAAGTGGCTGCAGGGCGATGAGGGCTTTTATAGTCGCGTCACAGCTGCGGGGCGAGGGTGAGGGCGCGGGTGGGGAGAGGCGGGGCGACGGGGTGGTCTTGTCATTGGCCCTCTCCGCTGTCCGGAAGATCTTGCGTGCTTTGGCTCTCCGTGACCCCAAAACAAAAAGCTCAAGAGTTCATGTAAGTGTGGCCGCGCGTGCGCTCTTGCACGCACATTTGAGGACGTTCTCTTAAGGGGGGTTTTATGGCGCCTTTGAACTTCATGGGCAATTCATACAATGCGTTTCCAAACGCATGGGCAAGAGCATGGGCCAAGAGGATGAGATTGCTCGTACCGACATGCTCTGTTTCTAAGCTCAGCTTAGAGTCAGGGATGTTTTAGAGGGATTTTTTTTTTTTTCTCGCCATCTTAGATTATTATTTTCAACTATGACTCCACTGATAAATCAGCCTCGCACCAGTGTGGAATAGGCCGCCGCTCACCTTGGCACCATCTCCTCTCTCAGCTAGCCAGCGTCTGCTGCTCCTTCGATGGAGCCCTGCCAGGACATGCTTCTACTCACCTCTGCCAAGGAGCTCATGTTTTTGCCATACAGTCATACAGTATAATGGTTTCGGTTGTAGATTTGCATATAATAGACGAGTGGGCAGATGACCTTCGCAAAAAGTCTAATCTGTCTGCCTGTCAACAAGATTATGACTGGAGAATTGACACAAAACTTTGTGAGAGTATGAAGCATGACCCTTTTAATTTTTTGGTGGATCCATTCACCATTTAAGAAAATTTATTGGAATCACCACATTAAGAGACTCCTCATTTGGGGTTCCCGGAGAATGAATCCTACCACCACCTGTTCCTTACTAACTGAGATATTTGTTTTTTTCGCTAGATTGTTTGGGACAATATTGTGTGCTGACACTTTCTGTTTGTCCATCATTGCACATTTGTGTAATTTAATTCAAATCAATAATTCGACACATTTGCGACCGCTTTCTGGCACACGATGGTGCCGTACGGTTGGCGTGGAGAGTTGGAGATTGTTGCCATTTCGTGTCAACTGGCTCAAATTCACCTGCGCGATGTTCAATGTTTACGTCGGTGTTCGTGTGGTTTTGTCATCGTGTTGTTCTCTCCTGTACAAATCGCATACCTGCTGAAGGTGTTGACCCGATTTGTCTAAATCATTATCATTCTCCACTGACTCACGCTAGGTCAGTGCGTCTGGATTGTGAAAATGCTCATCAAATATCCATATATTAATGATAGAACGTCAAAAAAGCTTCCCACCAGTGGTCAGCAGTACAGGGGCATTTCAAAAGCCCTTTGCTAAGTATTGAAAATATCAATTACGAGATTCAGCTGGGCTAAAAAAAAATTGCATCAGCACGTCCCCGTCTTTCCTAAAATGCAACTCACTCAAGAACAATAACAACAACAACAACACACTCAAATCTTAAGCCAAACAAGGATCCTCATGGAATCCTGAAGCGAAGCAAGGTGGCAAGCACAGCTTAAACGCGACTGACCCAAGGAACCAGAAACTCAAGTTCCCCGTCTGAATAGCTCGTCACTGCCTGCCAGCCGCAGGAAAACATCCAGCTTCCTCATGCAGCGACACAAAGTGACAAAGAGAGCGAGGCGAGCAGGATCCCCATACAGGTGCTCCACAAGTAAGAACACCGTGTTTGCTTCTTGGTTTGTCTGTTGTTTTTTTTTCCCCCTTTCCAATTTGAATCAGTGTATATTAACAAAGTGGAATTGTTTATCGTGGCTGTTTTGTTCTGTGACGCGAAAAATCTGACCGTGCACCCACTTCTCGGTCACGGAAAAGCAAGTGCGGCTCGAGAAAAGGAGCAGTTTCTTTCATACTCTTTGTTTGAATTTCATAAATGCGATGGACCGTTTTCTCCGTTCAGTCTGCCCATCCGCACACTTATGATGCCTCCGGTCGTGAACCGAGCTCTGTTTCATGCTCTGCTTATATAGTAAGCCTATTTTAAGCCCCACATTGTTTGTTTGTTTGTTTGTTTAAAAGGTTTATTGTTTCCCCGTAGATAAGCTTATGCTGTTTTAAGTAGACGGGAGATTGTGTAATTCCTTTTGTTATTTTTGTCCAGGTGTGGTGTCACAATGCATAAGAGCCAGAGGAGCACAGGTAGAGTATGAGAGCTGTGGAGATTTTCCAGTTTTTTAGAGCTGGTCGTTGTACAAATGCTGTTATTACCTAACCGAGCTCATCTTATCAGTTCGCAAAAAAAAAAAAAAAAGATTTGTTTGTCAATTAAAATCATAATTTACACGTTACCACAATTCGAGGCTTGGGGTTTCACAGTTTGACAATTATTTCTGTTCTTCGCAATTCGTCTATCCTGCCCTTTAAATTCCTGTGAAGGAAGATAAGCTCGTAATAATAAACACAAAAAGTCTTTCTTCTGCCCTCAGGAGGAAGTGCAGTGTTCTACAAACCAGTAGGAGCTGTGATGGAAATAAGATCTGGTTACTTGTACAAGTCTCCTCCCCCTAAACGGTTGAAGACAGAGGTAAAAAAGTCGGCTTAACGACAACAATGCTCCAATTCTCATTGGACTGTTTTCGTTTTTTGGGGTTTTTTTTTCTTCACGTTGCATCATGTGTCTCCCGCAGAAATCATGGAAGAAGCGATATTTTGTGCTGTTCAAAATCAGTGAGCAGGAGTATCAGCTCAAGTATTTCAGGAGCCCGGAGGAAAAGGACCGGCCGCTTGGAGGGATAGATTTATCACAGTATGTTAGCACACAACCCTTTTCACGGCATTTCTCCTACAGTTGCTCACCTTAAAAACATAGAGAATGAGACAGTGATGCTAAAATTAAAAACCCTCAGTGACCTCAAAACCTCTAAGCATTATATTTCTATCTTTCAAAGAATGGAGGTCCTCAAATATGACATAATATAGGACTCCAAATCCAAAAAGTAACAACTAATTGAACACGTTAAATCTCCCTCCCAAAAGAAAAACACAATGATTCTTTCCGGTTTTACAGAGATTTTTGTGTCACTTATTTACTTAATCATATTTTTTTTCTAAAATAAGTTACCTAAATGCCTTAAATGATTTATTCAGGTCTTCCCAAACAGACATTCTGATACTTTTGTTTGTGATTATTTGTTATTTGCCATTTTATCGGCATATGAATCAAATTCTAACATGCGTTCACAGCAAGGTAGTGAACAATATAATATCTGTACTATATAATGACCATGAATTGATAACCCTAACCTCAAATGATTTTTTTTCAGCAATTAAGATAAAACCTCTTGTAATCATACATTTAAATCAAGTGTTACTTTTTATTTATCAATTTTTTTTTTTGTTCACTGTGTGTCGTTGAAGTCATTCTTACCTTACTAAAACTTATGAGATCTCCAGTTTCAGAAGGTGACATTTCTTTTAGGGGGCAATTAAACTGCACAAACTGTGCTGAGCTTCAAAACTGTCACTTTGAGATTATTTATCCTGCCCGTGTCACTGTTAGGTTATGTTACAAAAAAAAAAAAAATAAATATCTGCCATGTCTAGAAAAAGTTCTTTTTGTCCGAGATTTACAGCTAACTTAGATGAATTTTTCACCTTGAAGCAGAAGTGCTCATTACTGACTTGCAATGAGGTGAACTAAACACGGGCGACACACAGCGCCACAGCCGAATCTCGCTCAACTTCCTGATGATGGTGCGCATAACAACCAGGTCAGGTGATGCGGATTTAATGCATTTTATTAGCTAGTTGACGTTTAATCTCACCGTCTCACGTTGCTCGCGCTCAGGCACGTGCGTGTCCTGCATCACCGATTCTCATGCCTCGCGCGCGGATCTGCTGAGGCCGGCTTGTCTCTGGCCTTGAAGATGGAACGCTCAGAACTGTGTGACCATTTACGTAATATCCTGCATTTAATATGTTTATACTTATTAATCCTTACTGGTCTGCTTATGTAAAAATCCCTTTCGGTGGCTAAAGCCGGCAGTAACGCATCAGCCTTGCGCTACACCTGCTTTTTCTCCCCTTTTATTCTATTCAGCTAATATTGACATAAGAATAACGATAACCGGTGACAAGAACAAACCATTCAATAAAAAAAAAAGAAAAAAAAGAAAGAAACTATTAACCTTTCTAATTTACCATTCAACATTTCAAAGTGGACTACAGGTGTGAAAAAAAAAAAAATCAGCGGGACGTGACTAAATATTCATAATCAACCAGGATTTGTTGGTATGTATTTTGATTTTCAAATGCCGATGAGTCCGCATTCCGCCCAGCTGCCGGCAGACGTGGCCACAGGTCAGGGAAGTCTGCTCAGAGAGCTATTCATAGCACACATTCCCGACCGCCTAATTATCAGCGAATGTGAATAGAAACTGTGGAAGAAACTAATTTCTGGCACGCCATGCAACATAAATTAGCATTCATAATTGCGTTAGGCACGCCACTATTCTACCAGGATTCTTTAAAAGAAAAAAAAAAAAAAAGAAAGAAAATATGTGCAGGCCTAATTGGTGTTGGCTCTCAGGAATGACCCAAATACAAAACATGTTTTCCACCATCTCCGTCTTTTTTTTTTTCTTCCCACCTTGTCAGGATCTCGCTGCTGTACGTTAGTCCTCAGCACCACCAGAGATGGAGCTGGGTGCAGAAAAGCTTTAAGTGCTCGCCGTCCTGCGTGCTCTACATCAGGGCCGCCAACCGGGACTACTTTCTCGTCGGGGACAACAGGTCAGTCAGCCTGGATTCTACTGGATGAGGCTAAAAAGCACTGAGGTGGGGTTTATTGCTTTATTACCGAATTCCGTGCATTTTCCCACCCAAAATCGACAAACCTCCTTGTGCACCAAGGCGGAGGAGATAAGAGACACAGGATTGTCTTTTTTTTTTTAATACCAAATAGACACTATGATAAATAATTAGAATTGGCCTTAACTAGTTTTTGGGAAGGAAATCTCTTTTCTAGATGAGCATCAACGAATAGAAAAACAATTTCAGTCAAATCTACTTTGGTTCTACACAAATCTAATTGGTTTTGGGTTTGTTTCTCGTCTTTTCTTCATAAATGCAGCCATTGTCAATCAAAACTTTTTCATAGTCTGCGATTCCCTATTTCACAATGGCAGTTTATAGATAAACACTCCCAGATACATTGATTGCTACAGTTTAAAAGCCGGTAATGGAGTGGCCGAGATTTAGACCACAACACAGTTGGCCACCGCGCCCCCCCTCCCTCCCACACACACACACACACACACACACACACACGTGCACGCACAAACACTGACAGAAAATTTCATGGCGCTTCCTTGGTCCGTAAGACTCTTTTCCACCAAGGTTACTGAAATT
>CAAKHG010021313.1:0-10985 GCA_901007715.1 Dactylopterus volitans
GATTCCTCTTTAAACTTGTATCCCTACAACCGCGGTATTACCTCTCCTCGATGCGAACCCAGAGGTCGTTAAAATGCCTGTGCCGCTGTTTCTTCTGCTTGTTCCTCTTCTTTTTCTTCAACATTTTCCTCTCCGCTTTCTCCAGCAGCTCGAGGCTATCCGGTGGCAGGAGCATGTGTGGTAACGAGTCTTCCTCCAGGGGACGCTCCTGATCCTCCTCCTCCTTATGGGGGAGCTCATGGAGGAAAGGCTCCAGGAGAGGGAACTCATCACGGTGGTCGTCAGATTCGGGCAAATCAGATCTGGAGGATGATCTCCTGGAGGATATGCAAGTAGTTTTTAATATCAGAAGATTGCATCATTCTATGACAAAAGTATCAGTCATCCTGAGAAAATAGCACTGCGGGCCAGAGATTACGAATAGTTTTAATTGTTGTTTTTAGCTGGTACAAACAACTTGGTGTTAAGGAATAAATGTTTGCCAGCAATACTTGTTTGCCTCAGTGTTTCTTTACTACTTGTTCTCTCCCTGGGTGGCATAGTAAGTGTGATCCGAGTTTATGCTTATTTTGAGTAGAGGTCGGCTTGAACGATGAGCCAGTTGAACTCAGGATGAGGATTTTAGGATGGTGTCCCAACTGTGGGTGAACACCTGCCAAAGCACACAGGTCAAACTCATGGCCGGTGGGCAGGATTCGTTCTGATAAATAAATAAAAAAAAGAATCGGGTCTGCTGGAAGATTTGGATTTTTAATAATTGCCGGCCTGTTGTCGCCCATCGCATGCTGCAAAACAAACCCCAGCGACACTACAATTGCGCTGCATACCCTCCTGCATTTCAAGTGTACGGCTGAATGTGTTTACTGTATGCACTTCGTAACTCCAATGTAGCATAAACTCATATATAGGGCTAAGCATGATTCCAGTCATCCCAGACCTGATGCTGAACAGATGCTCTGCTTTTTTCATGTCTCACTGATTGTCACCTTCACTCCATCTTCAGCCCAGAGAGCTAAAACTACTGTCCTCCCGAGAAATGCTCTGCATTATTGACAGCTGCTTTTGTGTTATTCATAAACACAAGATAAACAAAAACAACGGATTTTGCAAGTCGCAAAAAGATGATTGTACGACCAATAGCATTTTCTACATTTTTTACGATACATTCTTTATTGGATTACGATATTTTATATACATATCTATTTCTATGTTGATGAATGGCCGATTAATAACATATATAATTAATTCATTGGCCTAGATGGAAAATATGATCCCCAGTTATAAGAAGTGTTTGGATGGTAACTAAATAAAAATGAAACACCTCGTTTGGCCCACAAAACATGTTTGAATTTTTTTCGTTTTGGCGCCTCTAGATATTCATTTGAAAGAGAAGATGAGAGAATTCCTGCTATGCAAAAACAGGATGCTGCGGATTTTCCAGCAACCAATATGCAGTCTAATAGAAAGCATATCCTAGATCCTCTGGAAAAAACAAATTAAAGATCAGAAATGGGAAGTATTCCCTAAAAAAAACAGACGTTTCTAATTAAAAGCATTCTTTCTTCCGATGAGCTGCTGGCCGTTTCCAATAATGCCACTGAACAGTAAAAATGTTAACAGGCACATACACAATTACAGCTACCCTTTATGATCACATAATAGGCTTAAACAAACTGAAAGCAGCCTTGGAGTTATATTTGATCAGGATATCTCACTTAAATCCCATTTAAAACAAACGTCAAAAATGCCTTTTTTTCCTCCCCAATTTTGCAACATTAAATGAGAAATATACTTTTAAAAAGATGTCGAAAAATGCGTCCCTGTATTTGTTACTTCCAGGCTGGATTATTGCAACTCCTTACTGTTATCAACAAGTCTCAGAAGACTCCTCTGCTGGTCCAGAATGCAGCTGCACAAGTATTTACAGGAACTGGGAAAAGAGATCATATTTCTCCAATTTTAGCTTCTCTTCGCTGGCTTCCGATGAAATCTAAAAAATTCTTTTCATCGCCTCCAAACGTTGAGGCTTCATCATATATCTCAAAGATCTCATAGTACCTAATCACCCCACTAGAACACTGCACTCCCAGAGTCCAGGTCTACTTGTGGTTCAAAAAGTTTCCAAAAGTAGAATGGGAGGCAGAGCTTTCATCTATCAGGCTCCCCGGAGATTTCCCATGATGCATCGAGCTCTTTTCTCCACTCTCTCGCTATCCATCTCTTCTCTCCCATAGTTGTTTGCTCCCCAGTCCTCCCAGCCCTCCAACCTTTATATTCTCTCTTCCAATCACTTCCCACAGGTCATCTCAGACAATTGCATTATCATCATCATCATCATGTTGTCCTTGTTTTTATCCTTATTATAATTACAGTCCAGACGTTATCCAAATGTTTCCACTCCTGTGGGGTTTTTTTTGTCCGTTTATCCTTCCAGTCAAACCGTTCAGTAGCTTTTAAATTTTTCATTTTTTTTTCCAGAAAAAAAAAATTCCATTAAAATGAATGCACATGCTTTGATGTGAGCTTTAAAAATATGCAGCTTTCATACATCTATGCTTCCTTTGAGATTACTTCAGCACCTCATTTCAGCATTCACACTCATTTTCTTCAGGAAATACTGTTTTTACCTGATATTATATTTACTCTTCAAATAGTAGTAATCTTACTATTATTGTTGTTGACAGGTTTCTGTAGCTCACGATTGTTAGTAGCTTGCTAAGCATTGCTTGCATTTTTCCAAACCCTGCTGTCTTCTGCACGCTTTTGCTCTTGTCTTCCTCATGTCTAAACTCCTTTTCCTCTTCCTCTTTCTAGTCATTTTTATTTAGGCTCTCTTCTGCTGACCATCAGAGGAAGAGGAACTTCTCCATGCAAGTCCTGCCTCATTCAGTTGTGAGATCTGGACTAGGTCCCCTTCTCTGGTTTAGATTCCAGTACGCACAACATCTATTGCATGTCTGTTAGATCCTCCTCTGTGGCTCTTTCTTATTTGTCTTCCACTTTTTTTTCTCAATTAAAAGGGTTTCAGCTGAGGTTTTCCTCACTCGAGTCGAGCCTCTCAGAACAGCAGATGTCGCTCACTGTGCAGACTGCAAATCCCACTCAGGCAGTCTTATTTGTGATTCTGGGCTAAAACATTTAAACCTCCTTGACTTGACTGGCAGTCTTCTACAGGCCAGTGGTTGTGTGCATGGACGTTTTAACAATGATGGAGGTCTAGTTCGAATGGGCTTATCTCAAGCTCATGAGCCCCGCATAAAACACAGGATTTGTGTGTGAAAGTAGATTCACACATTCATTCTCTCACACGCACGCACACGCGCACGCACACACACACGCAAAGGCACAGATCCATACTGAGATAGCCACCTGCACAGTGTGCCACGCTACACTGCACTACATGCTTCACAGCAGGGGGTATGAGCCCTGCTGGGCCGGGGTTGTCAACAACACCACATCGGTGGCTGCTGGGGATTGTCAGATTTATCTGTGATACAATCTACTCTGTGAAAACAGTAGAAGCTGGAAAAAAAAAATCCCGCTACCACACCACACCCCTGAACTCCATGCGCTTAATGACACATACAGAACAGGACTGAAGCTCAGTTTTCCATACTTGCTTTAGCCAAAAAAATGATGTGTGCATGATGATGCTTGAGCTCGGCAGCTATCTGTTAACATCAAAAACATTCATTGTTATTCATAACATGGTCTGGTTGAATACTCTTTTCCGATTGGCTGGTAATTGTGCAGTAAAACCTTGTAAAGTGCACGTGGTTTGGCTCACGTTTAAAGACTGTTAATTCCTCTGCCAACTTGCCACCATCTCAGCATTAATGAGCACATCTGCCAAAGCATCACTATCAAGTGAGCTGAGTTATCCACTTCATAAATCAGCGGCAGATGGAAAACACACTAATCGCTGATGTGAACATTTCTTTCAATCAATCTGGACAATACAACTGTGAAGAATTGAACATGAAAGTGGAAAAAAAAAACACACCAAACACCAATATGACAGAGAAAGGGGATGAAATGAATACAAAATGAACAATTTAAGCTTAATCTTAATACTTAGGGAGTTACAACAATAGAGTCTTAATATTTGCTTATCTCACCCGATTCGGATTTACAATTTAATAACAATTTAGTGAATTGCGTCGCACTTAATCCTGATAGCTGATCATTGAGTCAGTGGCAGTGCAGACATAAAGTTAACTCCCCAGTGTCAAGAGTAGAGATAAATTAATAGTATGACACACTTGAATGAGGCGATGAAACCAAGCATGCTTAATGACACACATGCTCAAAAAAGGGATTACTCAGTGGATAACTGCTGAGTGCAGCTTTATTATTTGCAGACAACACATTTTTCAAAGGGCTGAAGCCAAGCTTGAACATCTGTTTTGGGTCAGGAGATGAACACATACCAACTATGAAGTTGCACTTACTTGGAAAATTATTTCCCATTTGAAATCCAGTCAGTGAAAAAGCTGAGAGAAAATATATTGCTGTCAAGGCCGTGAGGCAGAGGAACAGTGTGCTTGCACTGTAAAATGTGGCCGAAACATGAAACCTTACACCCATTTAAGTGGTAAAGTATGGGCCTTAAGAGTTTTACACACTCATGTTTTCAAACAAATGTGCAACAACAAATGGCTAAACATAATATGTTCTGGCTTGTTCTCCATCCATCATTTCTTCTTGCTTTTCCTGCTTCATGCGACCATCAACTTTTTGTGTTTCTGATATATTCCTTTGCTTTTTTGGAGAATTATTATGTCCTAAAACAGTCTCACACGCAGGAAACGACAGTTAAGCTGGCATATGCAGTATCTGAATTGCTAAACTCAACCCAGTTACCTTAAAAATATATATTGTTCATTATGAATCATTTTGAGGTAGACTTTGACAGGTTATTTTACGATTTTAGATTGTTGAAATGTCTGTCTCACCACTAATTCATCATGCCCTGTCATCAACTGTGCATTCAAAGTAGTTAAAAATCTTGGCAGTTTATCTTGAGAATACGTATAGCTTTAACCGTTTGGAAATAGTTTATAAAACATACTATTCATTTAAGAAAGATCCACGGCAAAAAATTGGAAGCTCATGGAACATGAATTGATGAGTTAAATATGCAAAGTGCACAGCCCTGGTCAGTCACAAAATCCAGTATTGACTATGGCAATAGATGATGTGTGCACATGTGTTTATGTCAGCGGTAAGGCTACCTGTTTATGGGCTGCCCTGCGGGGGTGTGCTCCACCTCGTATCCTTGGCGACGAAGCACATCGATGACCGTGTTGTTGCCGAGAAAGTGACCTGTAATAACGAAAGGATAAGTGATGAGCTCAATCTGTTCTGTGAGAATCCACTATTGCAATCAGACGAAAAGGAAAAGCAAAATCAATTTCTATAGGACTGCATTTTATTTTAGTTTTTTTTAAATGGCTGTACTCAGATCTGTGTTAAGTTCATGCCAATGCAAACCAAACATTTTCTGCTGCCGGTGTTTAACATAACAGCTCTAAACTGGCCAAATATCAGGCACATTTGTCAATGAGGTAATTACATCAACTGGCTGTGATTAAAACCCGTCAACGAGACAGATCAGTGTTGATGCTGAACATACTGACTGACGTTCTTTAATTCCTTTCCACCAAAATATCAAGCTGTGCAAAATAATAGCTCTTTCATAGAATAACTTCAGCAATTTAGTTTTTTTTTTTTTTTTGGCACCTGCAGCTCCTGATTATGGTCAGAAAAAGATTTCATGGAGAAGGTCTGGGGTGTGTGACAAATTTGAACATTTCAAAACTGACATTTTGTTGGACCAAAGGATACGCTGCCTGTGAACCAAACCCTCCAGTGACATGTTTGGTACCACCATGCAACTGGAGAAACAAATTAATTGTATATGCATGTAATTTCTAGGAGACAGGCTGATTAGAACCCATTTGCTTTTACTACAAATAAGCATGGGTGCAGCCAATAGCCAGCACCTTCCTTAAATTCAAACTAAAAACAACATTTCCATTTTTAGTGACACTTATTCTAAAATATTGTAAAATGCATGAAATGGATCAAAAGTGTCTGATAATGTTGGCTACCAAATGTCAAAAACACTATATTTTTAAGTATAATACATACAGTATGTTACCATTTTTGCCATCACATACTCTTTCACTTGTTGCCTCTTAAAGCTTTTAGTGCTCCACTTCCTTCTGCACCACATTTCTAATTGCACTGCAAAAGATCAACAATCAGATTTGTATAATTTCTAGTCCTTGCATGCAGCTACAATTTAAGATGAGAGACAATCACCTTAAACAATTAGACATCATCTGAAATCAAAATCTTAATAAGTGAATTTTCACCTGTTCTATTGGCAGAATTGTTTACATTGTTCCTAAAAAAAAAAGGCTATTTGTGCACTTTACTTTGACCAGAAATTATATATCATGTAAGAGTTTTGAAGGAGATTGATCATCTCCTTCTCCATCGCTCATCCTTCATCCTTTGTTTCCTTTCTCACTGCCTCTTTATCTCTCTTCCTCACCCTCATCCTGGATCCTAAAGTCTCTCCTAATGCTTACATTTTATTTCTGCTGCTGAAAGTAACTCCTTTTCCACTCTCCCAATCGTATCTGCTGCTGTTCTCTTCATATCATTCTTTATATCTGCATCCTGCCCTCCCTTCTCTACCTCATCTCACCACTTCTCCCGCTCCCTTATCTCTAACTTCCCCTTTTCTGTCTCTCTCTGACCCTCTAATCTAGGTGAAGTGGAGGCACTGAGGCTTCAGGTTGCCATGTCAAGAGGTCTCCATTCTTCCCCTCACTTTGAGAGGGGAAGAGGGGGAGAGGGGAGCGGGGGTCCATTGTTTGGGCCTGCTCAGCCGTGGTACCGCAGAGCTGAGTGAACAATGAGACCCGGCACTTGAAACTGGCCCAGAGCCACCAATAGAGAGAGGTTGGCCTTGGTGCATTATGGGTGCCATGATGCTCCCTGCCATCCCTAAAACGTTTTGGACCAAAGTGTGTTTTTGCGCTGCCAGTCAGGGAATTCATTTCCAAGGCCATGGGCGGATAGAGTGGTGAAGTGAGTAAAAATGAGCAAAATTATGCAAAAAAGCTAAGTGACATGTTTATCCGTCTCCAGAGCCCCAGAGAGTTTTCTGGAGCAGCATTGATTCCTGAAGTACACATAAGCAACTTAACTTGTGTTCCATAATTTCTTGGAGTTGCAGAGGTGTTTGCTTCCCAGAGACTGACAAACAGGATAAAGCAGTAGTCGTTATCAATACAGGTGGTCAGCTAAACAGAACAGCTAAACAGCCAGCAGCCCGTTTACACTCTATGGAAGTTGGAAACATGAGTGAGACAGGAAGACAGAGACAGTTTTCCAGCCTGCCCACGCTCAGAAACAGCTCACTGTGATTTATGTGCGTTTACGTCAGGGGATTAAGGTGGGACAAATGGAGCTGTTCAGCACAATGTAGGGCTACAGAAGGGTGGGCGGATTTCGAAACTTCAAAGGGGCACACACACACACACACACACACACACACACACACACACACACACACACACACACACACATACGAACACCCGCACGCACGCACGCACGCACGCACGCACGCACACACACACACACAAATGTATATAGATGCAAATTCTAAGAGATTGTAAACCATCAATTCTGTCATGTCCCCCAAGGCTTCAATGTGTATGGAGAGTGAGTGTGCGGAAAAAGAGTTGGAAAAAAAAAAGTGCTGATGCTCTTATGAAATTGAGTGCGCTGCGAAAACAAAAACAAAACAATGAAAGGAAAACTCGAGATGTAAAGCTTTGCCAAAGTAAACCATTTATGAAAAATATGAGCAATTGTAATTTCCAAGGTCTTTAAAGGTATTAATAGTAACAGGAATTTTAATAGTAAAAAAAAAATTAGATTTCAGTATATAGGAAAACACAAAACCTTACAAATTCTTTATAGTGGACCTTCTCTCACTATTAAGCATAAAGTCCTTTAATGATATCATAACAACTCATCGATGGAAATTGACTCGCCTGTCTCACAGTATGAAAAAAATGTTATTTTGGGGTATGATCATTTTTATGAGCAGTAGTCCATCTTAACAAGCGCACGATTCAAACTAAAACAAGGCTAAAGCAAGCCAAAGTCATGGAATTGCAAACACAATTCAGACATCTTTGATTAAAAAAGACTGATGCGCCGGGAATAGGCTTAACAGAAAATTATGTGTTAGAAGGTGTACTTCTACTTAAAATGAGGCCCAGGCTACGATGTAGCCTTTGGCAACTAATGTCAACTTTGAAGTTTAAGAATGAGAGGTAATTTGTAAAGGTGTGTTTTTCTTTTCCTTTCTTTTACTACAACCCTTTCTGTTGTACCACCTGGATCACCTTTCCCCTCATGTAGAAAAGAAATAATTTGCACATCTGATACTGAACATATCTGCAGATCATTTAGTAATCTGATGTATTCCATGTGCATATTTTGACCAAAAACATCCATTTTTACAACACCCAATATTTAACCGACAGATGCCTTATAGTGGCCATAGAAAATAAAAGAACAACAAGGTAGGAAATCAGATAACGGCAATAAACTGCCAATTCCCAAATAGATATGTACATGGACTGCTATGAACACCGCACCCCCAAAGCACCTGTTTACAAGCATGCACAGAAGATGGGCATCCATAGCAAGATTTATCACTTATGCCACGACAAATTGGCGGCAAAAATGATGACAGAAATTCAAATAAACACTCACGGACCCTTGCATACCTAGAAAAGTGGTAGAGGTCATACGGACACCTGACTTTGGTACAGGAGACGGTTGTTTGTTTCCTGCTGCATGTTATGAGTCAAGACAATATCCTAAAACCAAGATGGTCCTTAACTTTACCAGACTTTATCTTTTGACGCAGCAGACACTAAGAACAAATGACCGTTATATTTGACTCATTGTTCGCTCACTTTATTAAATGTGTTAAACAGTTATGATCCCGCTGTTATATAGGTTTCCACTTCCAAGTCCCAGCAAGTGCTACTTCAGTGTGATTTCAGTTTTCTCAACTCAACCTTGAGCTCGCTCCAGGCCTGGAGCCCGCGCTGAGGCTCGGCCAACAGTTTAAGACATACACTTTCTGGAGTGACATCTGTAACATCTGACAAATATTTCCACAGGTTATTTATTTAGGCCAATTTCATACATTTCAAGACTAGAAATGATCCAAAAATATGTACATCAATGCACAATGTGTTCACTGTATGTCCTTCCAGGCCTAAGAGAGGAGAGATGGCAGAGATAAAGCCCAGGGACAGACCTGAAAGCTCTTATTCACCACTAACCCTCCACACGGAGCGACACCCATACGCTGAGTTAGAGGGGCACAGATTAGCTCATGTCACGCTCGTAGAAACTTACAGCGTATATATACAGTATATGTTTGCCTAATGTTTATATATGTTTAACTGCTTTGTCATATGACAGGCATTTCTTGCAGTGGTGCCATTTCTAACTGTCAGCTGGCAAATCCGGGATATCCGTTTTTTATCTGCTGAGCCTCAACAAAGTTTTAGTGGGAATTGTAAGGCTAAAATACTATTGGTCAATAAACTTTGTCTTTCAGGCTGTAACTAAATTGAGGTGCTCAGGCTTAAATCGCCCCATTCCATTTTTTGTTTTATTCGGGGGGTTTTGACAAGAACACCAATAACTTAGCTACTAAAAACAGCAAAGAACAACAAACTGAAGTACATGTTAATTGCTTAAAGGTTAAACTTAAAATCGCTGACGCTAAAGTCATAGATGAAGAAATTCATGTCCTCTATGAATCCACTCAAGTGCAGTTAACACAACCAATTATTTGCAAAATTGCTTCCTAACTTCAACAGCGGTGCAACTACCAGCTTAGTTTCTGCTACAGCCTCGCTGTCTCCAGAGAGGGAAGCATGTGAGTATCGGGCAAAACTAAGATAAAATCATGAAGTGACTTTTGAATATGCAATAGTTCATCTTATTAGGGCTGATTAAAACACCTGCAAAATGTGATGTTTATAGATGCTACGCACGATCATATGTAATATGATTATTGCATATGCCAATCACAACCAGCAATCATCTGTAATAAGACAATATGATGAAGAAGAAGCTGGAACTAATATATTTGTGATGAACATGAAGGAACAAAAAACTTGGAGGAAAAAACAAAAACAAAACAAAAAAACCTTTTGCACACCTGCACTCAATCAGAAGAAGCCCAGACGAGAAGCCTGGTAGTTATCTGTCCTCACAAAGAAATCCAGTCTACACAATCAACGGCTCAAATCATTAGAACATATGGGAAGCCTTAAATAGTATTCCTTTTCCATACACATCAATATTTACATTACAACTTGTAACCAGGGCCCAAGCAGCAGTTCTCATAACATTACAGCATGTTGGATAAACAAACGCTACAGGCAGCACTGAGGCCATTCTGCCCCGCGTAGCCTTTTCAAGCTGTTTATGTACACATGTTCCCTGCGAGTCAGCTGGCTCCAGCAGCCCGTAATCACCACGGCTAAGCTCTGAATGAAGCCTTTCATTGGACGAGATGACAACGAGGTGTCTGGTACTTTCTTGAGGCTTCACTTTGCCGTGATTGGTTTTAATGTTGCTGCCAATGGCGTTAAACTACCATTAAAAACATTTGTCCACGATGTGCATTGAATCCAGGCATTTTTTTGTTGTTGTTTTTTTAAGGTTTTCTGCTCTGATGACTATGATGTTTGACACAACACTACACATTCGAAGGTCCACAAGAGTGTGTGCGTATTTCTGGATAGGCAGGAATTTGATTGTGAGAAATTTTATTGGACCTGATAGTGTACAGAAACAGGATCCATCAGTGTGTGTGTGTGTGTGTGTGTGTGTGTGGGGAGGGGGGAGTATTGATAAAACGTGTA
>CAAKHG010021314.1:0-10000 GCA_901007715.1 Dactylopterus volitans
CCATTGTCACTTCTGAGTCCTCTGATTCACACGTGGTTTCTCATATTTGTAGTGATATTTTTTTTAAGTAAATCTAGCAAGAAATAACAACTCGTCTTTTTTTTTTCAACACAAAGGTTTATGAGGACAATTGGACACACACACACACACTCACACACACACTCACTCACTCACTCACTCACACACACAACACACTCACTCACTCACACACACACACACACACACACACAACTCACTCACACACACACTCACTCACTCACTCACTCACACACACACACACACACACACTCACACACACACACACACACACACACACACACACACACACACACACACACACACACACACACACACACACACACACACACACACACACACACACACACACACACACACACACACACACACACACACACACACACACACACACACACACACACACGCTCGCACACACTCAGTCACTCACTCACTCACTCATACACACACACACACACACTCATACACACTCACACATACACACACACACACTCACTCACTCACTCACTCACACACACACTCACTCACTCACTCACTCACTCACACACACATACACTCACTCACTCACACACACACACTCACACTCAGTCACTCACTCACTCACTCATACACATACACACACACACTCATACACACACACACACACACACGCACGCACGCACACACACACGCACGTTTTACGCTACATCAACATCAACAGCCCGCCGCCTCCTCCTCATCCCCCACGGTGCATCCTCCCTTGATTGACAGTGAAACCGCCGGTCGTCATGGCGACGCCGCCATCGTCACGTGTCACAACTTTGGACCTGGACGCGCGTGGACACCTGCGGGCGGGAGGCGGCCAATCAAATGACAGTGACGCCGACGGAGGGCGGAGCCTGAGGGACGCCTGCTTCATTTGGTCCAATTGCAGGATGCAGTTCTGGTGTCCCACCTGTTCACCTGACGGCAGGACCCAGAGCCGATGCAGATCAGAACTGGTTCGGATCCAGCTCTGACCCGGTCTGTCTTATCAGATGTGCATCTGGACTCTCACCTGAAGGGGGACAGAGGAGATCGGGTCCGGTTTCACGATGCTGTCAGACGTCAGTTCCGCAGCGCGCTGACCATCGCTGGCAGGACGGGACGTGACGGCGGCCCGGCCCGGCTCGGCTCGGCTCGGCTGGGCTCGGCTCGGCTCGGCTCGACTCAGCACGACTCGGCCCGAGTCGGCCCGGCTCGGCTCTGCCCGGCCCGGCAGGCTGCAGCTCCACCCGCCGCACCTCCAGGCTCCGGAGCTCCAGCGGCGCTCGTGTTTGACTCAAGGCCGGACGACAGACGCTGCGCTCGGTCTCCAGTCCATCAGTGGCCGCTCTGACGCCATTCCGCTGGGAGATGGACTCGGTTCGGGGTCGGTTCAGGGTCGGTTCGGGGTCCGCGGGCCGCTGCTGCTTCGCATCTTCCGTTTTCACGGCAGAAGAGCCGAAGCTGCAGGAAGGAAGGAGGAAAGAAGAAAACGAGCGGGGCATGCTGGGAAATAGAGTTCCTGTCCTGAAGACAGCGGGCGTCGCGGCCAGTCGCGACCGGTTGAAAGACGTCATTTCCCGTCATGCATCTGCGAACATGGGGGTCATCATGGTTGTTGGAGTTTGGTGAGCTTTTTTTTTTTTTTCTTTTTTTCGCCTTCAACCTTTATTAAGGTGTTACAATACAGAAATATTATAATAACTATGCAACAGAAGAGACGAACAGTGCAGTTATTAAAACATACATAAGTAGATAAATATTGGAAGGGGGGTTTAAACAAATATGTTTAAAAAACAGCATAAATTAACAGCTTTATTAGCTTTTTTTGTCGATGGATTCACATATGCTATTCAAGTACTAAAAATAAAGGTTTAGAACATGTAGAACTTGTGTTGTAGTGTGGAATCGCCCGGAGGTTTACCGGGGCCCCACCCTGGAGCCAGGCCTGGTGGAGGGACCTGGTGGCGAGGGACTTGTGGCTGGGCCTTCGCCCATGGGGTCAGATCCGGTCCGGACCAAAGCGGAGACATGGATCCGTCCTCCTGCAGGAAGAACCATATGGGTCTGGTGCAATGTGGATCGGACGCCGCTGCTGCCCCCGAGACCTGGACCCAGATAAGCAGAAGAAGACCAGACGGGATACTAGATGATGATATGATAAAAAACTGTTTCAAATGATACAATATGTCACATAATGTCATAGAATAGCATATAATGTACTGTATCATATTGTACAACACAATATTACACAATATAATACAATACAGTATCTGAGTACATACATCTACTGATGCCTACCTGGATACATCTTCAGTGATGTTTCTGGAATCATGTGGTGTCCCGGGTCTTTTTTTCACTCTCATTCACCCTCCTCCAAGTGACCCAGTCAGGCCCGACCTGGCCCTAGCTTGCGTCCAGAGGGGCAGTCTGTGACTCCATGGTCCTCCTCTTCAACCATGGCAATCTACATAGAGGGTCTCTGCCACTTCGCTGGTACTGAGGGTAACTCTCCTTAACCGTCCTCCATCAATGCCCAGATGTTTGTAGGTTCTGGCTAAGGACCCTTCCCACCTGCACAGGGAGGCACCCTGCTCTCCACCCCGCCTACTTGCAGTCACCTAACAGTCCTGTGTACTTGGAGAGCCTTTGCTCGAAGGCCTCATCCAAGCGAGCTTCCAGTGAGAGTGTCAGCTCCAGCAGCACAACCTGCTTGGTGTGAACAACGTCTGGTCTCAGGGTGGTCACTGCAATGTGGCCAGGGAACTTCAGCTGCCACTCAAGGTCTACCAGGGGCTGCCAGTCCCTTGCAGAGGTCAGGACGCCTGCAGATGATGTCTTTGCTTGGAAGCACATCATACACAGCCAGGACCATGAATTTGATGCGTTGTGGCTAGGCTTACCGGAGCTCAGCCGAGGTCACGTTCCTCTCCACTGAATTTTTCCATCTCGTCCAAGCACCATGCTGCTTCATGCCCAGCGCCTTGCATGTTCTGGTCTCCTCGGCTTCTGCACTCACCTCCCCCTGGACCAGGTATCGCCACCCTTTCCCCCCGGATGGCAATCGTGTGGGGATTTGGGAATGATCTCAGTCCAGCTCAACGTTGTGTGACGACTCCCACAAGCTCCCTGTTGTGCTGATGTGCAGTGAGTCAACTGCAATAACATAGGTGACCAGCAGAGGGACCTTTTTATTAGAGAGCGTAAATTGTTAGGTAAAGGGGCAAACAAAGAAGAAGGAACGGGCAGTTCTGATGTTACACTTGCAAGTGAGAAAAAATTAATAAAGTCAGAGCTCAAACTCATGTTCACAAGAAGATGTTTCTCCATTTAAAGATGAACAACACATGGTACCAGGAGTGCAATTTTTATAATATATTTAACAAGCATCAGTTTTGTTCGAGATGGAGACGTTGAGGCCACCGGAGGGACTGAAACTAGTGGGAAATGTGGACAGCAGTTGGCATTCTTTTAAGCAGCGGCTGGAGCTGTATATGTGTCTGCCATCAGACTGGAAAATAGCAGGGAAAATAATATTGCTACCTGCGGTGGATGGTCCCCAAGCCATTAAGTCTTCAACACATTTGACTTTGAGGAAGCTGATGACGGAAATAAGCATGACATAGTGATGGAAAAGTTTGGTGCACATTGTTCTCCGTGTATGAAAGGCACGTGTTCCACTCGCGGATGCAACAGCCAGAAGAGACTTCTGATTGCTTTGTGACTAACTTGAAATTGAAAGCACGGTCGTGTGATTTTGGAGTTCTAAAAGACTCTATGATCCGTGATCACATTGTGTAGGCGGACAAGGGAAAGGCTGCTAAGAGCAGCTAAATTAACTCTTGATGAGGCAGAAAGACTGTTTCATGCAAACGAGTTAGCCCAGCAGCATGCAAATAGTGCAAAAGTAGCTGTGGTTAAAAACAAGATGACAAAGAAAACGCCACAGATGACAGGACACACGCCTGCAAACGATGTGGTGGCAGACACGAGCTCCGGCAGTGCCCTGCTATGGCAACGGATGCTCATAAGGTAATGGAAAAAAATCATTTTGCCAAACAATGTCTGTTTAAAGGCGAGCCCAAATCAGTGCGGCTAGTTGAGGAGACTGACCTGGGTGAGACTTTCTTTGTGGGCATGAGGTCATGTGACCATGTAGAAAGTGAGCACAGTCACTGTCAATAAATGCAGCTTTAGTAGCACTGAGGATGGACACAGATGCACAAGCCAACCTGATCAGCATGACAGAAATCACTGCTATGAAGGAAAAGCCTAAAATAATCAACAAAAGCGTGCCACTGACAGACTACAACCTAAAAGACACTGAAAGCAGAGCTCAGTGCAGACTCAACTACTCAGAAACAGTAAGTACACACACAGGTGCAGTTGACAACATCGTGCAGTTATCTGGACGTTTTCGGTGGATAGGGATGCCGAGCATACACATACACAATTCAACTAAAAGAGGGTGCGAAACCAGTAATCAACGCCCCATGGAGAGTTCCAGCTCCACTTCAGGAAAAAGGAACTGGACGGAACGTCTCAGTAACGGGTCATCGCAAAAGAAGAACCAACTGAGTGGCTAAACTCAATGGTCTGTGTGGACAAAAAGAACAAAGACCTGAGAACATGCATGGATCCTGGTGATTTACACCAAAACATAAAATGTGAGCACTACCAGATACCCAAGCCAGATACCAAAGTGTGAGGAGATTGCAGGTGAGGTGGCAGGAGCCAAATGTTTCTCAAAGCTGGACGCAGCGCAGGGATTCTGGCAAATACAGCTGGATGATAAAAGTGTGTGACCCAGGCCACTCTCCACCCTCCTGAGATCTTCCCCCTTCTCCAGAAGACTTGCAGGATCTTCCACGCTCGCAGCAGCAGTTCTCGTCCGCCTTGTTTGAGAGTTTGTGTTTGGTCCTGGTGCAGCAGGGCTTGCCCTTGATATGCAAACAACATCTTCCGTCCTTCAGCTCTGACACGTCCAACTGCGTATCCGTTTTGACCATTGCACTCTCTCAACTCCTTTTTTGGGTTCATTGCTTCAGATGCTGGTCAAGGTTTGAGGTCACTAGCAGGTGGACCACAGTCCGGATCCGGACCCAGAAGCTGTCCCATTTGGACCTGGACCTACGTCCAAAACAGAGGGTTATGATTTAGAACCTGACAGAGGCACTTCTATTTGAACGGGCGCAGCTTCTGCAGTCTTTGCGGCCGCGGTTCAGCGGCTGAGCAAACGCACAGAGCAATTGCATGCGAGTCACTCTGTCCCACCTGACACCGCTCAGCCAATCGAGGCTGTGCATTCCAGGTGGTAAACACGGCGACTCCACAGCTGATGGCTTCACAAAAAAGCGGCGTTACTTTTCTCAGTAACGAGTAATCAAAACTGTTAGCGTTAGTGACAAAACAACGCGTTACTGTAACGAAACTCACTGAGGCTGTTTTCATCCCAGTGATCCCACCAGGCTCTCTCAGCTCACGCTGTCCCACAGCAACATTAAAGTAGTGTAGATTACATAAATGTACATAATGTTTTCTGTTCATTATTTACTCTATGAAGTGTCAATTTCATGAATTAAAGATCTTTGATATTAAGTTTCATTGTAAATAACTGATCATACAGGTGAATCTGGAGTTCCAGAGAGGGAGGATGGGTAGGGATCCAAATTCTTTGAAATATCTGAATGTTTAAGAATGTAACACAATAGTTACTTTCCCTGGTAACTAGTTATTTGTATCACACTGTAACTAAACTACTAACTCAGTTCCTTTTTGGGAGAAGTAACAAGTAACTATAACTAATTTCTTTGTTAAAGTAAAGAGAAAAATAAGGAACAAATGGCAAAAATGGAGCGTTTTATTCGGATTGGAAGGGCTCATGAATGCTCATACTCCCACTGGGAGCGCTGAACCCTAACATTTATTATTAAAGTCACAGTGATGAAAATGATTAGTTTCAATCCCTTTATTTTAGTGTTATGACTCCGGGCCGGGTGACTCCCGTGTGTCACCGGGTGGGGCACCTGTGCGTTATGTTGCTCCTGATTCCAACAGATGCCTGACGGATCCCGAGGTGATGAGCGTTCTTGGAGATTTCGACACACGTACGCAGCTCACCCATCGACGATTGTTTGTTGGCTCCATCTGTTACTTTTGCATCCGTCCAACTGGGCCGGCCATCCCGCCGACCCCTCTGGCACGCTTGTTAGCATGAGCGGTCGGCAGGGTAGCAGGGATAGCTAAGTTACCCCAGTCACGCTAACAGGTCCCGCTGTGTGTCAAGGCTCAAATTTCCCAGCAGATCATCTATGTAGAAGAAAGTAATTTGAAAGATAAGAGTGACGTTTATGATTTTATTAGGTGGTTTGATGTTTACTTTGTTTAGCTGCAATTGACTGTGAGCACCAGAAGCTGGAGAACATGGGAGCTCTGCATTTCTACATGTGATGTTCTGATTGGACCACTAGAGGGCAGCAAGCACTCATCATCCATGAGGAGAAACTCCTCTCCACTTCTTCTTGGTCGTGTAGCAGTTTCATCTCTGATTCCTCCACAGTTCTGGATCCTGAGCATCACTGGCTCAGAGCGTTATTGTGCCTGGATCAAACAGGATCTTAGTCAGTTCTTCTGGACTTTGGCTTTAATACGGAACCAGGACCGGAACAAAGAACAAATCTTGGACTAGGATCATAAGGATACTTCTAACATAGCAGAGGTCAAGGGTCGTCAGGTGAAACACCGAAGCAGCATTGTGGAGCGCCTGCTGGTCCATCCCTCCAAACGTTCTCCTGCAGCGTCTTTGGTTTCCACTGAGGAGGCAGATGATCATGAAAGGTTTTATGAATTGAGACACCAAAGAGCTTTTCATCGATTTATTTATTGATTGGTTATTTCACTGCAACCGAACTTTTCCTGATTTGAAATTGAAATTAATTCAACTGAACTGAGGACAGACAGGAAGTAGAAAAAAACACCAACCTTTTCACAGAAACAGAATTCAAACGTGAAGAAGAAAACCTGATTGCACAACCAGCGTTCTCCGATCACAACATGACCTGAAGCGGCTCCAGCTCACTTTCTCCTTCAGACATAAACCATCACCCTTCCAAGTTCTAACCGGATCTGATATAACCACGGCGCTGGAGTTGGATGCAGTTAAACAGGTTCTGATATGACATGTCAGCGCGAGTTGCATATGAACTACATAACATCTACTGAATGTTAAACTGATCTACAATCAGAGTTTGACTGATAACAAAGAGACAAAGACGTTTCCATAGCAACATTTGCCGATGCTAACGGCCGGCTCTCAAGTCTGTTCAGCATTGGAGGTGAAGTCACATGACCTCTGACCCCAGCTTAGATTAGTTTCAATTAATCACGCGTGTTTTCTGACCAATCAGGCGTCTTGTCCATCCTCATCACAGCGTTTGCCGTTTTAAATGTTGAATAAATGATTTTCATCAAACGACTTGCTCTTCACTCCTTGGGCTCAAAGGTTTATTTCAGAAGGTCAGAGGTCAAAGATGATTCTTTGTCAAGTTATAACTACAGAGACATTTACAAAGACTGGTGAAAGTAAACGACATCACCACCTCAACACGTAACAACAGTAACGGCCGCGGTGCTGATGACACCGACGCGTCTACAAATGCACCAATCACAGTGAAGAAGCAGCCGAATGCTTCCGTCCGTTCAGTTCTGATGATGACATCACATGACTGCTGCTGATTGGTCCGAGACGCAGTGACCTCATGAACATGTGGCGCTGCTTTTACAAACATCATTCTTAAATATCTGCGTTTTAGCTTCTACTGGTTCTACGTGGGTCTTCTTCTACTGCTGCTTTGTGTGCAGACAAAGATCAATAACACTCAACATGAAGCTCATCTGAATCCATGGTCACATGGTGGTCACCTTGGTAACCGGCTGACCTTGACTCCACCTGATGTGAAGCCGGTTGACCAGCTGGTGTGATGGTTGTTTCAGGTGTGAGCTCCTTCTGTGAACCACCGTTGCTCGCGGTTTCATAAGTGCCGTGACTCAGGTTCGTGAGGGCGCAGCCGGCGGCGCCACCGGGCGGCGCCACTGGGCGGCGCCGCCAGGAAGTGTTCATTCTGGCCCTGCACCAACGCAAACACTACATCAGAAACTGTACATCCACCAGGCCGCCACCCACTTAGGACGAGACGGTGATGTTTGCAGAGGACACCGCCGCCGTCTCCTTCGGCAGGTACTCCGCCTCCTCCTTATTGGGGTGGGAGGAGTTATCTGACTTGCTGCGGCTGAACTCCGCCCCCATTATGGGCCTGGTGAACTTGGCGTTGGGCCGGACGCACGCAGTGCAGCACAGCAGTGTCTTGAGGAAGGCGCGGCGCATCTCGTTGCTGGTCAGCGTGTAGATGAGGGGGTTCATGGCGGAGTTGAGCACCGCGAGCGCCAGGAACCACTCGGCCTTGTAGAGGATCGGGCAGCTGAGCGTCTCGCAGGCGGCGTCCAGCAGCAGGAGGATGAAGAGCGGCGCCCAGCAGGCGATGAAGCAGCTCAGCACGATGATGACCGTCTTCAGCAACGCCATCGACTTCTCTGAGCTCTTGCTGTTCGCACTGGCGCTGCCGCGGCCGTTGGAGACCTTGCGGAACACCAGCTTGCGGCTGCGCGTGCGCACCAGCGTGTAGATGCGTGCGTAGAGGGCCACAATGGCCATGAGGATGATGCTGAAGACGCTGGTACAGAACAGGATGTAGGTCTTGTGGTAGAGCGGCAGCACGGTGGAACAGCAGCTCAGGTTCTGGATGCAGTTCCAGCCCATCACCGGCAGCCCGCCCAGCGCCGCGGCGATCATCCACACGGCGCTGATGAGCAGGAACACGCGGAACGTGTTCCCGTTGTTGTGCAGCTTCATCTTCAGCATGGTGAGGTGCCGCTCGATGGCGATGGCCAGCAGGCTGAAGATGGACGCCGCCAGAGCCACGAACATGCTGCCCTCCCGAAAGAACCACTGCGTGGGCGTCAGTTTGTAGGTGTTGGCGCCCGACAGCAGGATGTTGGCGGTGTACACGACGCCGGCCAGCAGGTCGGACAGCGCGAGGTTCCCAATGAAGTAATACATGGGCTTGTGGAACTTCTTGGTCCTCCAGATGGTGACGAGCACCAGGATGTTCTCCAGGATGATGAAGCAGCACACGACGATGAAGACCACCGAGTCGGCCTTCAGACCGGAGTCCCGTTCCGTCTTGCGGAACTTGCCAGTGTAGTTGTAGTGTTTGGCGATCAGGTCGGAGTAGGTGGGCTCGGCCATGGTGTCCAGGAGGGGGAGGGCTTCAAGAGGGGCCTCAGTCCTGCAGGTCTGGTGGGGAACCAGAGGAGGAGCAGATAGTGTGGCTGCTACACCAGGACATGATCCTGCAGAGACCAGAACAAGGTCCAGTGTGAATGCACGTTTACCAAGCTAGATCAACGAAAAGCTTTAAATTGGTTTCTGATCAGCAGACGTCCTCGCTGACCATCCACAACCGTTTCCAGAAAAGCCGAAACGCTGAAAGTCACATTTGACTGAAACAGCACAAAGAGGAAATTTCATTGTTTTTTTTGGAAAATTATGATTATTGCTGCAGCAGCATGTTTCAAAAAAGTTGGGATAGTTTCAACAAGAGACGGTAAAAGCAGTGAGACGCTACAAGAAAACAGCTGGTGGCACATCTCATCAATGAGGTTACCTGGCAACAGGTGGGTGTCATTATTGGATGGCAGAGATCTTCACGGCAGCAGAACCATGATGGTGTGGTGACATCACTGCATGGGCCCAGGAACACTTCCAAAAAGCAGCGTCTGTGAACGCATCACTGCATCCACCAATGACAGCGTGAATCCACCATGAAAAGAGGAAACCATACATAGACCAGATCCAGAACCAGAACCTTCTCAGGACCCAAGCTCATTTAAGGTGGTCTGAGGT
>CAAKHG010021315.1:0-14501 GCA_901007715.1 Dactylopterus volitans
GGGGGGCACGCTGCACTTTTTCAGAGGCACCCAGAATGCCTTGCAAATCAGCCTCACATATAAGTATTTCCTCCATTAATAAAGATGGCATGAATCGTGTTAGCTATCGTAGATTCTCTGGGGCCGGGGGGGGTACTGATGGGTCCTGGAGGGGGCAGATTTTCTGACCTTTTGAGACCACAGCCACTTGTCACTCTCCTCAAAAGGTCAGGGGCCTCTCGAAACCAAGGGGCGGGGCTAGTGGTAGTCCTGATGGACCAAAGCAGAAGCAGGTCCTACTTGAGGTTTAGAGGAGGACCTTCTGCTCTGGTCCATCCCAGTTCACCCAAAGACGCTGGCTGTGGGTGAAAGGCAAACATGGACTCACGGGTTTCTGAACGTTGCTGCTGTACACGAGTGAGGCAGTTGCATAAAAGCACTTCCTGTTTTCTGCACAGCCGCTTTCTAAAGATGTGATCAGCAAAGGCCACATCTGAAAAAAACAAACAAAAAAAAAAAACCCTGAACATTTCGTCGAGCTCCAAACATATTTACCCACAAAGGCAGATCGCCATCATCGCGCTGATGACTGATCACCATCGTTAGAGAGAAAAAGTGTCGCGTCGACTCTTTCCCCCCCCCGAGTGAGCCGAGTGAGTCCCGACGGGACTGCTGGAGGGTTCGATAGCCGGCGGAGGGGCAACAGCGCCGCATCAGTCTGGGAGCGGAACAGTCCCCGCCCATTCCAGTTTTTTGATACGCAAAGACATGCAACGTAACTATCGTCATGTCGTCTGTAATCAGCAGATATTGGCGATGAAAAGAAGTGTTGGAAAATGCTGCTTATCTTCCACTACGACACGCCAACTAAACAAGACCACCTGGACGCCATGCCCCCGCCATATGTGAGTGCCCTATTCACAGCAAGAAATATTAACTCAGTAAAATATGTTTTACATTATCTAGATCGAGGTACTTCTATTATAATGCACAATTAATGAAAATTATATGCATTTTTTAGAAGTACTGTAATTGATGTCCATATTCTTGGGCTGTCACAGTGAGCGTATGCCTGAAATATATTAATTCCTCGCCAAAAAGCGGTATATCAATATCGATAATCGAACAAACGGGCTGCGCTGTGTCGGCATATTAGCAAAAACGAACAAACAAACAAACAAACAAAAAAACGCTAATATTATGCATCCGTCGTTCAAAGGTTTACAACAGGTAAAAACAAAAAAAGCCAACAGTTTTTGCTGCTGTGCCTTTATTTTGAAAAACACAGGATGCACAAACACGCATCTGTTATGTGGTTCGTGCTCAGCTGAGTCGCTTGGTCAAATTCAAGCGCGATACTATCGATATTAAATATCCAAAAGTTACCCAGAGCACAAAAGATCATTTAAGGTGCATAATGAGGGTGCCATGAGTAGGCGGAGTCAAAGGACACAACTCATATCCGTTATTCAAAGAAACGTCTGCCTCTTAAACCGTTTTTTTTCCCGCCTTTTATTTCGTCGTGTTGCTCTCACTCCACTTATGGACATAATTCCTGCTCCATGTTGCTTTATCGTGCCGCTGAGTTTTTTTTGAGGAATGTGGGCGGAGCCAGGGTCAGTACGAACGTGTGTCAAACCCGGCCGCGCTGCCATCATTGATGCTGACGGACAGTCGAACGCCACAGCGAGTGGACGCCCGCGGGCACGCTCAGCGTCCCCCCGCAGCGCATTCTGCACACTCGACGTTTCCTGATGACGCGATCGTGACCGCGTGGAAACGTTATCATCTCGGTAGCAGGAAGCTCAACCGGCCCAATCAGCTTCCGTTCAGGCCGTCCTCTCCGCGTTGCTATGGATACTGTGTTGATAACTCCTAACTCACGACTGGCTGGTCGCGGTGCTACCACAGAAAAATACAAAGATAAAAAAAAAAAACAAAAAAAAAAAACTCTGCTTCCAGATAGCAGCGCTTCTTGGTTTTGCAGATGAAACGGCGGCGGCAGCAAGAGCGGCAGGAAGCGCTCGCTTTCAGCGCCATGGTCCCACAGCTCTGATTGGCCGACAGGGAAGCGGATCAGGGCAGTGATCATGAAATCTGTGAAAAGAGGAACGAGCGGCCAAACCACAGACGCTGCAGCTTCGACGCTGTGAATCTCAGACGATTGAACCACATCAGCTGGACCAAACTGTGACTGCACCACCAAAATATGTCCACAAAAAATAATACAGAACTATACATTCGGGACTTTTATTTTGTTTTTTTACCGTTGCGCCGGACACTGCTGCTGATCCTCCAACACAAAGATGCTAACAGTAACTTGGGGCGGGGCTGCACGATAAAAATCGACATAAAATCTCGATTCATATGCGTACGCGATCTCATTTTTTCCCAATGAGGCCGTTTCTGCCGGCCCGCGCCGGGACGTCATCCTGCACGAAAACAAGCGCTCCCAACGAGGCGGCGTCACACCGCGTGACGCAGAGCGACAGTCGGCAGTTCGAACGGCAGCGAGAGCCGACAGCGTGAGCGGGGAAAGTTCGGAAGACAAACTTATACCACCACAAAGTGCAATATGGCGAAGATTTAAAGGCCAAGACAACGACAGGAGAACATCCCTCCCGCTCCGCCACCCGGACCTCAATAATGGGAACCCGATACAGGGCCTCTCCAGACCTGCCACGCTCCGCACAGACACATGGGGATCACAGAGGCCATCACCTATTACCTGGCTAATGTTGTGGCTCCAATCAACACTGTGCACATTTTTTACAGTGTCAGGCTGTCACATTTAAGCTAAAAACAGGAGATTTGACCAGAGTTTGTGTGCCTCGCCCTTGTGTCTCGTATCAAGCACAATGATAGTTTTTCTTAAAGGATGTTTTTTGTTTTTTTTTTAAGCTACAATTTTTGTAACTTTTCCTTTTTAAGCAAGCACAATAAAGCGTTATGTTGAAAAAAAAAATTGTGAGAATCGTGGTCTCAATTAAAAGCCAAAAAAAAAAAAAAAAAAAAGATTCTCACGTGACTCATTTTTTTCCAGAATCGTGCAGCGCTAACTTGGGGTCGGCAATGTAGACAGCGCCCCCTGTTGGACTCCAGTACTTTTAACAGCAACCTTGGGAGTTATTTCCATTTGCTGCATTATTTATTTAGTCATTTTTGGGCACCACTTTGTCCGTGCGTGACGATGAGGCGGCCCGGATGGAGGTGGCCCACGGCCCAGCTCTGGCCCTCGGGCCATAAGTTGCCCACATGCGGGCCTCATGACGAGGTGATTAAGCGATATCACACTCCAATAATCACCCGCGCGGATGAAGGCGGGCTTGACCTCCTTCATCAGTCTCCTGTTTATATAGTTAATATGCGACTGCTGTTGATCAGAGCCAATCAGCATTTAGAACTGCAGGGAAATTAAATACCAGCTTTGACTGATCGTCGCGCACGCGTGCATGTGTGTGTGTGTGTGTGTGTGTGTGTGCACGTGTGTGTGTGTGTGTGTGTGTGCCTGTGTGTGTGTGTGTTTTCAAGTGAGCTAACACATCGCAGCAGAGCCTGCATCTGTTCTCCGTTAGGCTGAGAGGCTGTGGACGGCGGCTGATGACAGTAAAGACTGCAGGAGGACAGGAAGTGCTGCCGGCCACGTTGGCCGGCGTGGACGGCGTTATTCGCCGACTCACGTTTCCTAGGATTTCATTGGACGGCGCCACTTCACTGAAACGCGCACCCCGGTGGGGTGGAGGGGGGGGGACATTCCAATTTGCGGCCAACAAAAGGTTGCGACTGAAGCGGAAGTGTGACGTTTTCCTGGGATGGGAAGCGGCGAAAAAGCAGTTTGACTTATTCGGCGTCATGTGATCCACAGGGGCTGGGAGGCCACGTGGCACGGCGCGAGAGAAAAAAAAGAAAGAATATTTCTCCACTCATATTTCCTCATCTGCTGAGTCAGCTGGTTTGTCCATCCAGGCAGTCTGTAGAGTTCCCTGTGAAACGCGCGCAGCATGACAGCAGCATACGACACGAAATATGTACTCCATCGAGTCAAAAGTAAACAAACCCGCTGTAGAACCTTTAGATTCACAGGACGTCAAGCAAATGAGTTAACTTTGGAAAGCCGCAAAAGGGGAAAATGCAAATCGGATGCAAACGTAGCGGCGACGGCCAAACAGAGAGCGATGCATAGACACAGCGGAAGAAGGAGAAGAGGAGGAGGAGGTGGAGGAGGTCACCAACCACAAACAAAGCAGTGGTAGCCCTTTTGCATCTAAAAAAAAAAAAAAAAAGTTTTTTTTGTTGAACTTTTGTTCCGTTTCCATGGATGACGTCTCAAAATATGACGTCTCCTCACTGGTCCGCGCGCCTCCAACCACGCTGTCGCGCATGATGGGAACGAGCAGATTGCTTTCGCCCTCTCAGCAGAAACATGACCTTCTGCGACAAGAAGTGCAAAAACACCTCTGTTGCGAAATTCATAATCATAATCTCAAAGTGAACCTTTTCTGTTGAATGAAATACACCCAAAAAACATTAATAACTACTACAATATTTGCTGCATTTACACTGAAATGCACAATATTTGGGTCCTCCCACTGGTGTTCATCCCAAAATATTAGGGACCCCTCCCAGTGTAACCCAGCACAGTCCAACAACAGCGTCACAAACTACAGTCCCAATAACAATCATTCAAACATGTCAACACCTCTCTCACACACATTCAATCACAATTCAATTAATCACAATTCCTCCTGAAGGGAGAACTGATTGCAGGGCTGTTGGATTATACTCTGTGGTGGACACGCGCTGGTCGTAATCTTATGGCTGATGGGTGTCATAGAGACCTTTAAGCCTATTTGACCTCCATATTTTAGCGTTGCCGTACATTTTCTGCCTTCACTCATTTTCAGACGAAGCAGTGGAAGTTCGGGTTCAACGGCACATTCAGAACTTAACGAGAATAAACGTGGTGCTTTTTCAGAGGCAGCGACGGCAGAATGTTTCTAATAGCACTTCACATTGTACGCCAGCGTTCTCGGTGGTGCCGCCGGTTGCCGGGTTGAGCGCGCCGGCGGCGTTTTAAGCCGCAGTCCATCTCTGCGGTGACACATGTCGAGTAATTACTGGAAACACCGAGCTTCCCACTACGCTTCCCGTTTCATTCACGCTTTGGCAACAACAACTTCGTCTTCAGTCTCCCCGCGGTTTTGTCTTTGCGCTGTCAGAGAAGACGAGTGGAGACGTTCCAGACTGAGGCAACGACAGCTCGGAGGCTTCACGGTGTGTGTGTGTGTGTGTGTGTGTGTGCAGGTGTGTGTGTGTGTGAGAGAGAGAGAGAGAGCACGGTGCATTCAAGGACGTTCCTCACCGCGCCTCCACTCTCGCCACTCAACTACAACCCCACGTTCATGCACGGTAGGGTAGATGCAGCAGACATGCATGTCCATGTTGATGTACTGGCGCATTTCTGACGACCTCACAAGCTGGAATTTTTCTTGTTTCGTCACCCGCCACATGTGCACTTCAAACCAGTCATCCACTCTTTAATTGTGGCCACTGAGGTTCTTTTTAGATATGTTATCTTCTACTTTATCTGAGATCCAACCCCCCCCCCCCAGAGGTTTCTGAATGCAACACCACACAATCAACGGTCATTAAAATAGACCATGTCACCATGAGAGAGTCTGACGACGACGGGCAAGAGAAACTACACCACTACAGCAGAGCCGGGCCCCAAAATAAAAGCATTTTAAAGCCGCTCCCGTTCTACTAATCCTCCAAGGTCAGTGAAGCACGCCCCTCTTTCTTGTAAAGCGAAGCGAGACAAAGCCCACGCTCCGCCCGCCCGCCCTCCAGGCCGAGTGACGCGTTACCGGCCACACCACCTTTCGCAAACAATGCAAATAAAGTCAGCGCCGGGCGCTGGTACCGCTCGCACTGAGCGCGCCCTGCAGAGTTGTGGGGGATTACAACTGCCCCGGCGCTTGTGTGACGCTTATGTAAACAGCCGCAGCTACTTTATGTCACCTCCGACGGCCCAGAAAACAACGAGCCCTTTAACGTGGAGCCGGGCCATACGGAGGTCAGGTGCGCCAGCCTGGACCACTGCCACATCAAGGCTCTGGGGGGGTTCCTCAAATCCTCCTCAAATGCAGCCTATCTGACAGTGTTTACACCTGGGCACGACGTTACACCTCATTCACACACACACTGGTGTGACGCTGTAACATCCTCAGCGGGCTCGGCAACCATCTTTTATCGTAACTTGCTAACAAACTGGGAAAAAAAACCAAAAAAAAGTTGGCTCAGTTCATTGGCCGGGAACGCGAGCGGCGCTGCCATCCAATCTGAGGAGGACGCTAGCGCCGCGTCCAAGAGAGACGCTAGCGCCGCATCCCAGGAAGACGCTAGCACGCGTCCGAAGGAGGAAGCTAGCACCAAATCTGATGAGGACGCCAGCGCCGCATCCAAGAGAGACGCTAGCGCCGCATCCCAGGAAGACGCTAGCACGCGTCCGAGGTTTGCGTGGTCCTCCGTTGTAATCAGGGGTGGTCATGTGACACAGGTTCTGCTCCTGATTGGTTGATGTGTGTAGTTGCAGTGCAAAAAGCTCAGAGAATGATATCTGCATTCTGTGCTAAAGTACTCGTTATAAGAACAACAGAAAGAAAAAAAAACATGTTGACAGACAATGAAAAGGTCTATGTGTGTAAAGGTGTTTATGCTGGAAAAGTGTGAACAAAACTATTATGATAACTGTTATTATTAACTAACTATTTTGAGCTGCTCATCTGGATCTGCAGAGTTAATGTGGAATTTGGAAAACCATCTTTCAGTTCCTGTGGCCCCAGTTCCCGGAATAAGTTACCAGTTCAAATAAAACTAAGAAACTACTTCTGCATATTTAAAAAGGCACAGAGATCTTCACCAATCAAAATGTTCAGCTCTTGAAGGACGTTTGCTCTTCCATTCAAACCTCTTCATAAGTTTTTATATTGAAGCCATCGATTATTTGATATTCTACCTTTTTTCCTTGCTTCAGCCATCACACACGTTAATGCCATATTTACTCCCAGTTATTATTATTATCATGACTGGACCTCATTTCTTAGCATGTCAACTTCCAATCAGCTTGGCTTATCTCCACCTGCTACTTAACGCCCAATAATTCCATTGTTGGCAATGAAACTGTTGATACAGTACATTCTTGAGGGGCTCTACACTTCCTGTCCAGCGCTTATTAATATCAGGCAGCGACACGTCTAATCACCTTTGAAGTCTGGATTTACGCCGCAAGCGCGTTGCAAAAGGCCGGGGATCGCGACACGGCCGCCATTCAGAAAGCGCTCAAATCCCCCCGCAGACGGCGCCGCACTCCGGGCTGCTACCCGCCACTCGTCCCTCCGACACAAATGTCAGTCAGCTTAGCGCCGAGCTTCCGACCATCAGCGACGGCCGGTCGGGACCCGGCACTTCCGGGCTGAAACCAAACACGGACGAGCGCCGCGCCCGTCTGGGCGGTCTTGGCGAACGGTCGCAGGCGACTGGATGATCACGGCGGACTGGAGGTTACATCAGCAGCTCTGCATAACAGCAGCAGCAACAACAACACCAGGAGAACTGTGCCGTGACCCAGTGAGGGTCAGTGGCTCAGGTGGTGGAGTGGCGTCCCCTAATGAAGGGGTCCTCGATACCCTCCTGATGTGTGGCAGGCCCCTCCCACACATCAGCGTGTGTGTGTGTGTGGGGGGGGGCGTGTGTGTGTGTGTGTGTGTGCAAAGCCCATTTACCTCCAACTCAGTGTCATTCAGGAGCAGTGACCATAAGACATAAGAAGCTTATGTCATATTCTGATTCTATTATAGTTAATAGTTAACTGGCACAGGACCCCAATCAATGGTTAACACTGCCATAGTTAGTATTTAACTATTATTACTATTAGTGGTACTTTATCAAAGGACACAGTAGGTCCATAGCACAATAAAAAACACATTTATATAAACAAATTAAAAAAGGATTACATAATCATACATATACAAATTCATATCAATTAATAAAAACAGTACAGTTACATTAACTAACTATAGTTAGTAGTTGATGAACACAGTACTACAGCTTCTGTGGGTCTATATTTACTATAACTCAATATTTACACCCATTCTTGCCTGCGGTTATCCTGGCCCGACCTTCCCCTTTGCACTGCTTCACATGTTCATACGTCTGCTCATGTGTGTATGATTATCACGTGTACACATGTAAACTTGTGCAAATATGCACATATATAGTCCACATGTAAACATATAATCACATTTACACAGAATCACATTCACGAAATCAAATGTGCACAAAAACACAACGTGCATATGTTTGCATGTGTATATCTGACGACGTGTAAATGTGATCTGCGTATGTGTCCAAGTGCACTTGCCTACCTGTGTTTACTGTGTGCACATGTGATTCCATTGGTTGACATGAAGGTTGCGATGGAATGACTGTGTACCGCTGGAGGCTGACTTATCACCTGTAATGCTAACCTATCACCTGCTGTGCTAACTTATCGCCTGACTTATCACCTGTAATGCTAACCTATCACCTGCTGTGCTAACTTATCATGTGTCTTATTACCTGTAATGCTAACCTATCACCTGTTGTGCTAACTTATCATGTGTCTTATTACCTGTAGTTCTAACTTATCACCTGTCTTATCACCTGCAGTGCTAACTTGCCACCTGTAGTGCTAATTTATCACCTGTAGGGCTAACTTGTCACCTGTCTTACCACCTGTAGTGCTAACTTATCACCTGTAGTGCTAACTTGTCACCTGTCTTACCACCTGTAGTGCTAACTTATCACCTGTAGTGCTAACTTATCACCTGTAGTGCTAACTTGTCACCTGTCTTACCACCTGTAGTGCTAACTTATCACCTGTATTGCTAACTTATCACCCGCAGTGCTAACTTGCCACAGTCATGCTAACTTCTGGATGAAGCTAACTGCAGTAAACCGACTCTCACGGGAACTTTGGTGGACGTGAACGTCGCATAAGTACAACGAAACTCTGGCGGCTGCTCGTTACCGCGGCTGCATCCTGAACGGGACGGTGCCCGGGAGCTCGGTACCCCGGTGTTAGGGAGTAGTGAGAGTTAGCTGTGTGTCCGTGCTTGTGTGTGTGTGTGTGTGTGTGTGTGCGTGTGTCTGTGCGTGTGTGTGTGTGAACGGCTGCCAGAAGGAAACACGCGGGACAAATGACATAAGAGCGCGTCCGCCTGTATCGCCGAAGGTGGCGCGAGGATCCGCGGGCAGACACCGGCGGCGGGGGGACGGAACTCACCCAGAAGGGCAGCCCCGGTCCGCAGAGCCGCTCCATCTCCGTCCGCCGCGCAGCTCCGTATCCGCGCCTCCGCTCGAGCCTCGTCTCGCGCCTACCGACGTTCCGGTTCCTCGCCTGTGGATGGACGCCGGCCGCCTGTCACATGCCACTCGCACCGCTGGACGCTCCGGTGGACGGCGTGGACCGAGCCGCGCCGGGGATCTCCGCGCTGCTTCCGCTCCGCCGACAGGCGCACAGACGAGCCGAGGCAGGCGGACGCTCGTTTCTATGGAGGGTGTCGTCATAGCAGGGCAGGGCCTGGGCGGCGGAGGCCACGCCCCCACACTCTCGCCCGTGCAAACATGACTCGACAAACACGCAGGGTGGTAAAGTGCCTCGTCATGCTGAGGCGAGGAAACGAGTGACATAGATTCGGATTCGAGATGAAGATGAAGCAGGATTTGAGGTCAGAGAGGGGAAGGTCCGAGAGCTCAGGACCAACTATGACGTCTAACTGTGGCACTGTGATAACTTGCCGTCAGCTAAGGTACTATGATAACTAACCATCAGCTAAGGTACTATGCTAATTCACCATTGTGATGCTACACGAATTAACCATTAAATGTGGTATTATGTTAATTAACTATGGCACTATGTAAATTAACCATCAACTACAGCACAACTTTAATTAGACATTAAGTATGTCATTATATCAACCAACCGTTACGCTACCATATCAACTAACCATCAACCATGGCGCTATGTTAATTACCGGTTCCGTGCTCGTGCAGTTTGGAGGTAATGTGACGAGGAGCGACGCTGAGCAGAAGCACAGACTCGCAACTTTAGCAGAGTGGCTATTTCATACTTGCTGAGGGTGTGTTTGGCTGCCTGTCAGCCATCAAGGACACGACGGCACACGCATGTGTGTGAGAGGTCGGCAGCTCCAGACGGGCTCGCGCAGCCGATTGCCGATGACTGATATGAGGCGCGCGCGCGCCAACGCAAGACCGGATTGTGGCGTCGGGTCGATGGATTCATGAAAGTTGTGGAGATCAAAAAAAAAAAAAAAATTCACAATCAGTTAACAGCGAGTGAAAATCCGTTTACCCTCATGTGGGCTGATCGCATTCACGCCAGGACGACCCGTCTGGACCAGCCGGTACAGAGACAGCTGATCCGGCTGGTTTGCCGGGATCGAACTGTCGACCCTCCGCTCGCCGGCTCATGTCTCCGACCTTCAGGCCACCACCGGCCCGAATGCGTGGTGGCTCACAATTGGCTCGAGATCCAGGTGAAGGTGAAGCGTTCGTTGGAGGGGGTCGCCGGCGTGCGTGCGACCCGCCGTTTTGATTGGTCATCCAACCGAAATCCGAGTCATTTCAAATATATCCCATCACATAACATGGACGAGGCCGCGTCCCACACCGATGGAGAAACACTGGCTTAACTTTTAGGAGCTGTTATGCTGTCTAGTTTACATATGTATGTGTATATATATATATATATTTTTTTCATACTGTTTTTGCATGGTTTGAACTAAACGCTTCATCTTACAGTAACTGGATCAACTACAGGCTTGAAATACCGAAGAAATATCTGGCCCGTTGACATGAATGGGTGCTTTCAACGTCACCTCAGATTACCTGATTCACACAATAAAAAAAAAATTCTATTTCAATAAGTCAGCACCCTCGGGGATGGCAGGTATCCTGTCAATAAAGAATCAGCAATGTATCCTTAAATACCATTCATCACTCTTGAGCCTCAGGTCCAGTGTTTGGCCCTTGGCTTACTTTATCTAAGTCGCGTCGGCCCTCAGGAGAAAACTGTTGCCCCCCCCCCCCCCCCACCGAATAGCAAGTAGACCCAAATGTGATAGAAGGAGATTATCTAGTGTCACACGATAACCACAAGTGGCAGAAACGGACTCAGCCAATAGGAGATCTCTGGTTTCTCGCCGCGCCGCATCTCCCTGGACACTGGCAGTAACGGTTGCCGTGGATACGCACTCTGCCAAGCATCCTGGGACGGTCCAGACTTGCCCGTGTGTGATAGAGCATGATCGGGCTGTTGACTGTCGCAGGATATGATTAACCCTGGGCCCGTCACGACGTGTGGTCGTGGGCTGCGTGTTGGCGTGAACCATCCCAGGTGACGGAGGAAACGGGGGATTCTACGGCAAAGGTCCGTGGAACACTTACACGCCGTCGGCAGCGGTTGCTCGCGCGAACGTCGCAACTAACGTTAACGTCTGTTCCACCGTGGACGTCGTGAGGCAAAAATCAAACAATCCCCCCGTGGACACGAGATGTCCCGGCCCCTCTATCAGATCAGGTCAGTCGCAGCCAGAGGTTTAACTGGGATTTGCGATCCGGGTGAGCGCCGTGGTTTCGGGTTGCTAAGGAAGCCGTGTGCACGATTTAAGAATCACACGGGTCCAACAAAACAGCAGTCAAAAGAGCTCGCCGGTGGGGGTTGGTTGCTATGATATCTGAAAAGACTCCTCTTGACCTAAAATTGCGAATCCAAAACATTTTCAGATCATAACCTGGTGAACAGCAGCTTTTAACCGTATTAGAGGACGATAATACATGTCACCCGTTACCCTAACCCATAGTGCATTCATACCCCTAACCCTAACCACCCCAGCCAGTCACCTAACCACAATAGCCCCAACAAAGTACCTACTCCCAACGCTGACCACCTCAACTAAGTACCTACCCCTAACCATAATCACCCCAACAAAGTACCTAGTCCCACCCTGACCACCTCAACTAAGTACCTACCCCTAACCGTAATCACCCCAACAAAGTACCTACTCCCACCCCTGACTAACTCAACTAAGTACCTACCCCAAACCGCCTCAGCTAATCACCTAACCATAATCACCCCATCAAAGTACCTACTCCTAACCCTGACCACCTCAACTAAGCACCTAACCCAAACCACCTTAGCTAAGTCCTTACGCCAAACCGCCTCAGCTAATCACCTAGCCATAATCACCCCAACAAAGTACCTACTCCTAACCCTGACCACCTCAACTAAGTACCTACCCCTTAGCTATGTACCTAATCATAAATGCAAACCCAACCCAAACCCAATTCTAACCTTTAGACTAAAACTAAGTCTTAACCCTGCAACTGACCCTTTAAGGGTATCGCAGAACGTGAGGAACAGCCAACACGTCCTCGCTCGTCCTCAGTATGTTGCAAGTGTAAGTACACCTGCACCACTCGGGCGAGCAGCTGAGCGATCTTGGCGTTGTATAAAATCTTGCACCAAAGTTTCGTTGTGTCAAGCAGTACTATGTTGTTTATACAAACATGTTAAAATAGAACTGAAGGAGAGCTGTCATTGTTTGAATTATTAAGAAAGGGACAGTGTCAAAGTTTATCCCGTCATAGAGGCGGGGCTCAGTGGCAGCCGCAGGCCCAAACAAGACAGAAACAGGATTTCCAGTGAAAACAGATCTGCGGAAAAGTCAGGATTAGGTTCATCTCAATTCATGTCTGGTATCAATGGAAGTCCCGGATCAGGCCCGGAAATCAGAGGCCAGACAAATGTCTTATCTCGGAGACGCTGGCCTCGAGGCCGAGTTCTATCTGGGATGGGTCATGTTCCGAGCACCAACCCCCAAAGGATCAATAACTGGATCTTTTTTTTTTTAACCCTTATTCGTGGTAGTCATCTTAAACTGTACTTCTCAGGGATCATCCCGAAAGGTCGGGGATGAACTGCTCCTGGGAGGGATTAATACGCCTGAACTCCGCGTGGACTGGCCTGCATCTCAGAGCCGAAGAGGAAGCAGCTGCCAGCAGTGTTGATGAAGCCTTAAGCTCCAGATAAATGTGTTAGCGTGCTGCTGCCAGCTTGTTGGATGGTTCAACAGCATCAGAACCCTCATCCTCCCACAGCCTCGGTGGATGTGAGGATGCTGCATATTTTGGAGCTTTTTTTTTTGGGAACTTCCCAGAACAGACAAACCAGCCAATGTGCTGAGGGTTTCTGGGGGGGTTTTTCACACTTAAAACTATTCACACCAATTTTCACATCCACATCTGCGTGCGCATTTTTTGACAATCTGTGCCGCCACCATACTGCACAATCTGATCCGTTATAAGCATCATTTTAATCATCCAGTAACAAGTATATGAAGGTGAGAACGACAGGAAGGTTCAGATATTAGACTATAAACTGGAACCCATTTTTCTCTACAATTTTTTTAATACCAAATTCACACCAATTCAAGATGCGAGAGGGTTATTAATGGTCGTTATATACTCTGAACCAATCATGTTCTGATGATGTCATAGATCCTGGCCGAAAGATAGGTTGGCTAGCTTAAATGTTTGTAGATGACGCAGTTAGTAGAGCACCAATTCTCATAAAAAATAAAAAGCAGGTAAAGTAGCGGCTAAGGTAGCAGCTCAGTCGCGAAAAAAAAAGTACAAGATGAAACAGCTGGTAGCTAAATAGCGGTGAAAGAAGCAGTGAGTTAGCAGCTAGCAAATAAAGTTAAAAATAGGGGCTAAACATGGTGGACTCACCGGAAACACGGCGGATTCACCGGAAACACCAGTGTCGTAGTTCTTTTTGGAGGGCGAAAGGGGAAGAAGGAACACTGACCCTGAGTGACTCAAGAGTCCATAAAGTGAACCAGGTTTAGGGCCAGTAGCGTGAAAGTGAAACTGTGTTAGTGTGGTCAGGGCGTTCCGGCAAAAAAGGGATGATTCATCACAGAGAACCTACCCTGAATAAATAAAGGTTAAAGGGAACAGAGTTCTCGCTGCGTTATCATGGACGCTTGAGAGGTTCATGCTGCTGTAGATTCCTGCCAAGCACACTGGCTGCTTACCCCTTAGATGCACCGGTGATTGGACCCTGCGGGCTTCCTTCCATAAGTGGGTCAAATGTGACCCGTATTGGAATCAATGTGGGGGGTTTTTGTGCCATTTGAGTCATTTTTGATTGTAATAATTTATGTTTATGTTGTGTTTTGTATTGCGCATGTGGACAATTGTGTTATTTTTGTTTTTTTGTTGTTTTTTTTACAACAATAACTGAAAACAAAGAAAATTGATTGCAGAACACAGAAAAATGCAATCGAGCACAGCGGTAAAAAAGAAACAAAGTCAACGCTCATTTTGTGTGTGTGTGTGTGTGTGTGTGTGGCGTGTGTTGTGTGTGTGTGTATATATATATATACACACACACA
>CAAKHG010021316.1:0-7500 GCA_901007715.1 Dactylopterus volitans
CTCTGTTTCCAGTCCTTGGTTTTGAGCTAGGCTAGCAGTTTCCCTCTAATTCTAGTCTTTATTCTAAGCTATGCTAGTGCTTCCCTGTGTTTCCATCTTTATGCTAAGCTAAGCTAGCAGTTTCCCTCTGTCTCCAGTCTTTGGTTTTGAGCTAGGCTAGCAGTTTCCTTCTAATTCTAGTCTTTATTCTAAGCTATGCTAGTGCTTCCCTGTGTTTCCATCTTTATGCTAAGCTAAGCTAGCAGTTTCCCTTGGTTTCCAATCTTTGTTCTAAGCTAAGCTAGCAGTTTCCCTCAATTTCCAGTCTTCATGCTAAGCTGGGCTAGCAGTTTCCCTCCATTTCCAATCTTTGTGCCAAGCTAAGCTAGCAGTTTCTTTGTGCTAAGCTGGGCTAGTGGTTTCTCCTGCTCACAGCCTGTGTTTATGCATGATCAGGGGTTAAAAATCAAACTCACCTCTGCGCTGCACTAACACTGCCGCTCTCTGTATTTCTATGAACGCTCCTTCACCCCCTCCACCTGGCAGAGACAGGTAACCACGCCTCCTTTATTCTCCACATTCAGAGCCACGCCCACACGCACATAGCCACGAGCGCGTAGCCACACGCATGTAGTGCACCGGTCGCCATGACTCCTCTGCATGTGCCATCCTAGACTTGTTAGTTGGCACCTGCTGATCACACGTCCGTCATCAGCAACATCGCCATGTTTGTGTGATGCATTCAGGGACTTCGCCTTCGTGGCGGGCGATAAGGACAGCTGCGTGCTGAAGTGTCACGTGTTCCGCTGCGACGCTCCCGCCAAGGCCATCGCCAGCGCGCTGCATGAGATGTGCTCCAAGGTCCGTGAGTGATGCCTGGCAGTGTCTCTGAGGAACTTCCTATTTCTGTTGTTTTGAGTCGCAGTGAATTTTTAAAACCAACTGTTGTTGTCATCGTCATGTTTCTCTGGGTAGATGATGTCAGAGGAGGCGCTGGTGAGGCCATCTCGCTCCCTGACCATGGAGAGCATCTCACCTGAAGACCTCCCCAGACAAGGTGAGCTGCCCGCTCTGCCGCCTGATGCCTGCTGCTCCCTGATTGGCTCCCTGCTGACTCTTCCTGTTGATGTCATGTTCTAGTGGAGTTCCTGGAGGCGGTGCGGCAGCAGGCCCAGAAGTTTGAGGTGCAGTACATCGGTAACCTGCCGGTGTCCAGAGCAATGGGTAGGAGCAATGGACCCCTAAACGCATCGCAAACACACACTCAGAGTTTCAGTTCAGAGTTTGAATGAAGTACGTGAACGGTAAAGTGTCATGAACATAGAACAAAAAGTTGTCTAGCGTTTGCTGATGTTACCACCAGTGACCACCAGGTGGAGACACCATCGACCAGAGCCTGAAGGAACAAAGGCGTGTCTGTGTGCTGCAGGTATGGAGGTGCTGAACAGAGCCATCGAGAGCATCATGAACTCCACAGACAGAGAAGACTGGGAGCCCACCGTCATCCACGTCACCCACCACGTCCTGTCTCTGCGGAGGGGCCAGGTAGGTATCGAAGGACACCAGCACCTCAGCAGAACCTCACTACAACCTCACACGCTCCACCTGCTTCACCTGCTCCTGACAGGCAGGGGAGGAGCCGTTCTGGGAGTGCCAGGTCCGCTTCCTCACCTTCCTGGGCGTCGGCCATGACAGCCACACCTTCGCCATCATCGTGGACGCCGGCACGCAGCGCTTCGAGTGTCACGTCTTCTGGTGCGAGCCGGACGCAGGAATGTTGTCGGAGGCGGTCCAGGCTGCATGTATGGTGAGAACCACTTCCTTTGGTCGCATTAGCGTGACAGCTTCAGCATTAGTTAGTTCCAAGTCCCGCCCACTGAAATGGAGGAGGTGGGCTTTGTCGCCTTGGCTGCAGACAGCCGGCAGGGGAAGATGGAGGAGCTGCCGAGATGATCGCGGCTGTAAACATGCTTGTGGTCTCTGCCTCAGGTTCAGTATCAGAAATGTCTCGTGGCCCAGACTCCGCCCCCAAGGACAAAGTCCTGGCATGCGACTCTGCCCAAGGTCAAACGGGCAAACTCCATGGATGGCGCCGCCTTTCCTCCCCTCGTGTCTCGTCATCACGGCGGCGGTTCCTCCATGATGCCGAGGATCTCCAAGGGGAACGGCGGCAGCGTGAGGAAGGGGATGTTGGCGTTCTTCGAGACCTTTCGCAACAAACAGGCTGCAACGTCTTAATGACAGAGGCGGGACCATCAGAGGGCCCGCCTCCGAGTGGCCGCCGCACCGAGGGACGCCGGCGCTCGGGGACAACATGGAGGCCAGCAGGTCCTCAGCTGAACACTCGAAGCTCTGATGGTCCCACTGTCGCTCTGACATCACTAGCGACCTGCGTTTGAACTAGTCATCTTGTTAGTTTCACCTGATGCTGCTGTGCCATTGGTGGTCACAACTGCCACGCGGTGACGGGGTGCTACTCAACAGACTCGACGTTGGACTCGACGTCGGACTCGACAGACATGACGGACTCGCAGAACTCAACGGCGGACTCAATAGATACAATGGACTTCATTGACTTGACGTTTGACGCGACAGACTCGACGTCACACTCGAAGGACTCAGAAGGCTCGACATCAGCCTCTAGAGATCTGACAGACTTGATCGACTTGACGGACTCGACGTCAGACTCAACAGACTGGACAGACTCGAGCGACCCAAGAGACTCGACGTCGGACGGACAGATTAGATGGACTCGATGGACTTGATGGACTATGGTCTCAACAGCGCATGAAGAGCTCCGAGTGCTTCGGCGCGGGTGACTCGGTGGCGCCGGAGCTGCTTCTACCTGCCTCACCACTGTAAATGACCGTGAAAGATGGCTGGATTCCATTTTGCTGCCTCAGTTGTGATGATGTCATCCATGACAACTTAGACTTTGGTCGGGTGAGAAGGTCGGTCTGTAGGTTGGAACGTTTCCGTGTGGTTCTCAGCTTCAGACTGGACCAGCTGTGGACCAGTTCTGCCAGTGAGGAACCCCAGTGGGTTCTGGTGCTCATGTGACATAAACTAGGAGCAGAACTCGCGGATCCATGCAAACATAAACCTCCTGTCGTGCTGAGTCATTGGTCAGAGAGAAGGTGAATATCTGCTGACTCATCAGTAAGTTAAACCTCAGTGAGACGCCGTTCGCTCTGGGTGGCGCTCAATGGCGGCGTTAAGACGCCATCTGCTGGACACGCGTCAGATCGCTGTCAGACATCCAATCAGACGACCACACTCGGCACCGCCATGTGGCACGGGAGTGATGTCACAGCTCTGGGCGGGGCCTTGTAGCTGAGGCTCCTGCGTAATGTCGTCTTGAAAGAAACAGCGGCGGCCTCCTGCACGCGGCCCAGTCGGCTGCTGGAGCTCGAAGAGGAAGAAGAGCACGGTGACGGAGCGCCTCCTACAGGCGGCAGGGCTCCCTCACCACAGTGAAAACAGAAACCTACAGGAAGTGAGATGATTTGCATGAAATGAAACATACGCATCTGCTGCCTGTCAGGTCCTCGGCTGATTGGTTGAAATATGATGAATGATGAACTGAAATGCTGCATTTTTTACAGTGTAGCCTTAAAAACGTTCCTCCTCTCTTCCATAATGGTACATGTCCTTCCCAGAGGATCCAGGGAAGAACAGTCTCGCCAAGCCTCAGCAGCCAATCACTGAGCAGGGCTGCAGGACGTGATTGTGACCACTAGAGGGCAGACGCAGTCAAGAGTTAATTGAAGTTTATCAAGGATAGAATAAATTAACAACATTTATTAATCACATTTGTTCACAACAAAGTTATGTAACAACATTTGTTGAAAAGTCTGATGGCAACCAGGTCGAGTAAGTTCACAGTATCATATGAATGTATAGGAAGTTAATCTGACGTGTCCTGAATAATCACATCATATTTAGAAGCCAGGCAGCTGATGATGATGATGATGGTGATGATGATGATGATGTGATGATGATGCAGCTTCGCCTGGTCTCCTCAGTCTGCAGAAACCTATGATGTCATTATGATGTCATGTACAAATGAACCCAAAGGTCCAATAAAGAGTAAAAACTCTGCTGCCGGGTCTTTATTATTCTGGGAGCTTATAAATGTAAATGTAATTTATTTATATGGCAGTATACACCAACCCACTGGTGATCCTTGATTGGCCAATCAATGGCCAATCAAGGATCAGAGCCCGATCAATGATCGCTTTTATCGGTTCACCACAACTGAATTCCACTAAACACACAAATGCTACATAAACGAACCCAGTGAAATAAAGGAAGGAAGGATGAAAAGATCTCAGAGGTCATCTCATGAAGTGTTGAATGCTCCTGGCAATGAGACGTCAGAGGACCACCTCCCCGCCCTGCCTCTCCTCGCTGGCTCCTCCCCGTCTCCCCGCCTCACCGCCTCACCGCCTCACCGCCTCACCGCCCTGCTTCTCCTCGCTGGCTCCTCCCCGTTTCCACGCCTCCCCGTCTCGTGTCCTCGCTCCACTCGCCGCCTGCAGGCAGAAAGAGCATCGGGACGTCTGACGACGGAGCGAGAAGGTAAGTGAGTCCACCAGCCGTCAGATTAAAGTCTGACTCTTGACCTTAAGAGAGAGGAACCAGAGCGTGAAGACCATCACCTGGTCTTCTTCTTCTGGTGCTCTGGAGGACCATCATCCAGAGTCTCGTCATCAGTCATTTGAGTTGATGTCGGGTGAAGACATGTTGCTTTAATCCCCAGATTGAAGCAGATTATTGACAGATTCCTGATTTTCCATCAACGTGTGAAAACCCGATCAGCGTCTGTGTAGATGAGCTCCGCAGAAACATGTTTACTGGCTGTGTGAGGACACGACCGGACAGCAAGACGGACAGAGACCCGTCTGTCTACGCACTGCTGTTGTCATGGAAACCAGCGTATTAGATTAGAGCTGGTATGACGGCCGCTCAGCTGACCAGACGACAGACGACCTCTGATTATCAGTGTCAGTGGGACCGGCTGACTGGACATCCCATAATGTGCGATTTATGTCATTATTATGACTGGATTTATTATTATGACTTTACACGTTTAAGAGGCTGAGAAGATCAGATATTCTTCAAAGTCATCGCACAAGCTTGTGGAGTCATTTTAGTCTGATTCCTCTCTTAAGCTTGGTGGTTAGGGTCCATGGTGGTTATGGTCCATGGTGGTTATGGTCCATGGTGGTTATGGTCCATGGTGGTTATGGTTCATGGTGGTTATGGTCCATGGTGGTTATGGTCCATGGTGGTTATGGTCCATGTGTTTTATGGTTCATGCTTCCTATGGGTCATGCTTCTTATGGTTGAATGCGCCCCGGTAGTTCTCTGCTGTAGCACTAGGGCGCGCTACTGAGGAGCCGTGACAATGGTCACCTGGTTAGCTGTTTAGATTCCTGCCTCGCTCGCCCCTGATGGAGAGAACAATGGCCACTCATGAGAGAGAGAGAGAGAGAGAGAGAGAGAGAGAGAGAGAGAGAGAGAGTTACTGGAGCTGGAGTGAGTGCTCGTGTCTCTGAGCCTCCTCCCTCAGGTTCTCCTCAGGTTCTCCTCTGTCGTTGCTGAGTCCCATAGTGATGCTTTAAAGATGGCGGTTTAGCAGGCGGGAGCATGAGGAGAGGCTGGATACCGGACATGATGTACGAACGGCCGACGGTCTGACGGTCAGCAGCACCGCGGCGGCAGGTTAGAATTTTTTGGAGGTGCCAGCTGGCGTCGCGTACGGCGTCGCCTCGAGACGGAAGCATAAACCAAGATTTATTTATCATCCTTCATCCCTCCACCTCTCCATCACCCCTGCAGATGAGTGGTGAGCAGCCTCCTCCATACGTCCCTCCTCCTCCTCCTGGACTCGCCACATCTTCTGGTTTCCCTCCAGGTTGGTTTATTAAAAGGAAATTATGAAAAATTTCATGAAACTTTTCATCTTTCAGTTTTTCATTCTGAAAGGACTCAAAGATTCCAAGTTCTGATAAGTGGTAAACTCTGAATACATATGTATGCATATGTGTGTGTGTGTGTATGTGTGTGTTTATGCATGTGTGTGTGTGTGTATGTATTCTTCTGTAATACATCCATAGACTCTATATGAGATAGGCGGCGCTTCCAGGCCTCATGAATGAAGCCTATGTGGAAGTGTGTAAGGCTGCATTCTATCCGATGGCCGTTAGATGGCGACACTGCTGGCTGCAGTCAAACCTCGGGCCATTGATGTGTGTGCGTGTGTGTGTGTGTGTGTGTGTGTGTGTGTGTGTGTCCTTGTCATGGCAAGTTCAAGGTCTTAATCGCTAGTTTAATTTCATCTTCAATGTTATTTTTTGGGGAAATTAAACTGTTACTCTTAAAAAGAGGATAAAGTCTAGCATGTGGCTACATGGTGATTGGCTTGCGACCAGCCAATCACAGGCTGCTTTAGCCAATTAGCCAATGCTGGCTAATTGGCTAAAGACTTCAGCTTCAGTCGAGGTGGTATGGAGACATATTTTACCCACGTGAAGCTGCTTGTTTCTAAGCTGGCGACGTCCATGAAGCCAAACTTCAGGCTCCACAGGCCAACGAGGCCACGCTTGCTCCACCCATCTTTGATACAGCCCATAAATACAACAGAACCAGACAGGCAGTTTGGGCTGTTACCATGGAAACGCACAGTTTCACCCACGTGTTGTGCTGTTCCGATCATATGACCAGCCGCTTGTTTTTTCCCTGCAGCCTTCATCTCCCCACCCGGAGTCTTCCCCGCCTCGCCTTATCAGGTACCCAGAATGCATTGCTTCAGCCACTGTAGACCCTCGGCTGACATCAGAAGCAGAGCTGCCGGCAGCCAATCGTGTGACATGATCGCGGTCGTGTGACGCTTTCGCTGCTGAACCAGTGTGATCAGGTGTTTCTCTCGCGATGCCGAATGTTCCGATGAATGCTCCTCAGCAGCGCCCCCTGGTGACTCCAACCAGTCGGATTCTATTTTACAAACAAAACAAAGCTCAGTTTCAACATTTACAATTAGTTCATCAGACTGAGCCCTCAATAATGGGAGCAGATGGACTGAGGCCTCTCTGCTCTCCAGATTTACCCCCCTCAGACCCTCCCAGGAGGAGCGGACCCCTCCTACTACCAGCAGGGGCCTCCGGGGCCCTACGTGATCCAGCCTGGATACCATGGCTACCAGAGTGGGCTCCAGGGCGCCTCTTTCCCTGCTGACGGCCCGAAGTCGTACGGGGAACCGCCAAAACACTCGGGTAGGTCAAAGGTCAGAGTCAGTCATGCTTGTGGTCCGATGTTTCTGCGGGTGAAGAACCTGAGGTGGGATCATCAGCGTCGCCCTCATGCCGGTCTGCCGGCGCCACTCATAGTCTCATGAACACGCTCGGCAGCGCCGCTTCAGGCTGGACGTCCGTTAAAGATGGCCGCTTAAACAGCGCGATGATGATGATGTCACTACCAAACGTGTGAAGACACAAGGATACTGCTGATGACATCACC
>CAAKHG010021316.1:12500-14722 GCA_901007715.1 Dactylopterus volitans
CTTCAAATAACTAAAACCAAAGTTATCAGAAATATGACCCACTGTGTGATTAAAAAAAAAACCCTGAAATTTTTGAGAAAAAATGATCAGGTGTTAGTTTGGTCCAAGCTCCGCCCTCTAAAATGGAGGAGGCGTGGTTTATCAGCTTTACTGCAGCCAGCCACCAGGGGGAGACGGAGCTCTTTGGATGTCCAGCTGACATACATGTTCATGGTTGTGGCAGTCTGAGACTCAGGTCGTGGACATGAAACTAAAAAAAACATTGCTCCTTCACAATAAATTTGTGTTTGTGGTCGCCAGACCAGCGTCTCACCTCCTTCTCCGTCAGATTCATAGTAAAAACGACAGCAAAAACTCGCCGTCCAATCAGGGCTGGCCGTCCGTTTGCATGCTGGAGGCCGGCGGTGATGCGCCGCCGCTGATGTCTCTGCAGATCAGAGCTGTGCTTTCTTCTGGCTTCCTCCTTCTGGAGAAAAAGTTTGCAGATTGTTCACATGCGTTTGTAGTAACACGATAAACGCGGCGACGCCACAGGTTTCCTGCCTGTGATGATGGTGGAAATATGTCGGCGACATAGACGAGCCAGCGGACGAGCCAGCAGACCCCAGCGAGTCTGACCCCCTCAAAGCTTCTCTACATGCCGCCACCGTATTTCTACCACACTCCTCGCCGCCGCCGCCGCCGCCACAAAACACTCACTCAAAAACAGGTTATGTGAAGAAGGTTTCACAGGAGCGACATTTGTCGCATCATCGGGAGGAAAAGGTGAGAGGTCAAGGGTCAGGGCAGTTGTTAACAGGTCCAATGCTTTCCAGTTGCATGTGCTCTGGTGTGTGTGTGTGTGTGTGTGTGTGTGTGTGTGTACTCATGTGGAGTGACGCAGGGCGATTCACATTTCCAGATCCACACTCAGCTGAACGACACGAAGAGACAGTTGGTGTGTTTGTGATCTTTGTGGTGGGGTTGTACTCAGGTGGGAGAAGGCTAGGCTAGGCTAGGCTAGGCTAACCTAGCGTGAATGAATCGTTGTGGGCGGGGCTTAACTCCCCCTCTTTTTTAGCTAATTAAAAAAAAATCATTATCAGTTCAAGAGTTCTTTTGAATATTTCGGTGCTTCAACTCGCCGTCGAGACGACCACGGTCACCTCGGCGTAGGAAAACAGGCGTGCTGAGATTGAAGATTTTCCAAATAAAAGCGGAAAAGGTACAATACCACAGTAGAAATATGTAATGAACAATTAAGCTGGTATCGATTTTTTGGTTTTAGGTCTTTTTTAAAACCGAATACGATGGGTTTTCCTCGAGTCCCCGCCCACTGCAGTTCACTCGGCCGTTGGGCTTCTCCAAACTGAGCGCGTGAGCGGCGTCGTCATCTCCCGCCTCACGCAACCACACTTCGAAAAAACATCCGACTATCCCTTTAATGTGCGAAAGGGTGTGGACGCTTTTACTCAGACACAGTTTGGCCGCCCGCCGTCCTGCTGACTGAGGACGTCCAGGCCTGAAAAATCTGGCATAAACGTGGTTGTCCATCGGCTCTGATCATCAGGGAGGAAGAATCGGCAGTGAAAGTCCACAAACTCAAAGGCCCAGTGAGTCAGAGACAACAAGAAACGTGAAAGAGCAGCTCAAACTCAAAAAACAGCCAAACAGCAAAGGAAGAAGAGCGGGCGCTAGCGGGACAGCAGCGCCTCACAGTGGACTGACTTGTGCGTTACAGAATATTTATGCGCTCGAAAAGTACAGGCTCTTTTTGTAAGTCTTTTTAAACGTACGTGTTTCTTTTTTATTGTCCGTTTGGCGAATCCCGACTGCGGTGGGCTGACTGTAATCAGCCCGAAGGATCAGAGCAACGCTTTCGCAACTGAAATTCAGAAAGAAAAACAGTTTTCTGGGTTTAAACCTGAACGCTGGACTGATTTTCCAGATTTAACGCCGCCATCTTTGTTAAGGGCAGGCGCCAGCTCTGCTCTGATATGAAGATTAGGGGTCCAAAATGGGGTGACCGACCCACGGGAGACGCCGAGCATCTGTCAGCCGACTGGATCCCAGGTGTGTGTCGGATGTGTGTTTTCGCTGTGGTCATGTGATATTTACAGCGAGCGGCGCGGCGTTTTCGTTTGGCAGTGAGCACGACGGTTTCATGCGTCTGTCCCCTGCATGCAGTTTAGCGTCCCGCGCATCTGTGTGTGTGTGTGTGTGTGTGTGTGTGTGTGTGTGTG
>CAAKHG010021321.1:0-12133 GCA_901007715.1 Dactylopterus volitans
GAGGACGGCCACGGCAGAAACGCGGAGGACTGGGCCGCCGCCGCCGCCGCCGCCTCCCCTCCTGACTCCATCGAGGGGCCAAGGTGAGGCTGAGACACAGATGAGGAGATGGTTGTTAGACACACTCCGCTTCAGCTCGTTTCGATGGGGGAAAAAAACACAAAAATCCCAAGCAACACTTTGTTTTCATGAATAAATATGATAAAACATTAATAAATTTGCGCCGAAAAGATTGCAGCGCGACAAATTTCCTCGGGTTAAATAAGGCTCTGTGATCTTAAGGCTTCTTAAAAATTATTGTTTTTATTAGTATTATTTTTTAACATTTTTCAAGAAGCTACGCAGATAAATAATGCATAGGTGTAAACAAACGCAGGGTGAACCTCAACTCCGAGATTAACTGAAGAGGGGGGAAAAAAAAAAAAAAATTATGCACATTGTTTACAACCCGAGACGGGCGCCGAGGAGGGCGACCACGCGACGGCGCCACTGATGTTTCACTTGTTTAAGTGTCGTGTCGAGTCAAGTCACTCGTGTATATTTGTTGCCCGGAACGACAAATCGCGTTGCTTCAGTGAGCTTTCCAGTCTGCTCAGTGAGCAACACCCTCCGTCTTTAGACCCTCGATTCGACCCAGGGAAGAAAAAAAAAAAACCTCAGGAGGAGCCTCAGAGGAGGATCATGCACACGAATCAGAATCGAAGAACGTACAGAAAACAATGACATCATTACTGATAAGGATATTACATAACGCAGTCCTTCCAGAAAGTCCTTTTCTTTTTTGTGATTGTTGCGGGCAAAAATCCTTGATTATGCGGCACGTTTTCTCAACGAATGCGGAATATTTATGCAGGTTTTACGCGATAATATTGCAGGAACTTGCAAAAACGCTTTGATGATTAAGAAAAAAAAAAAAAATCGATTCCCCCAACACCCTGTTCTCACTAGGCTACCACCCAAATGTAAAGAGTCATTTCGAATTCCTTCCTATGATAAGCAAGCATATTCCATTACAGAAAGTGCTGGGAGTATATGAGTTCTCATCTTGTTCGATTTCTGACCTTAATAAACACATGGCTCAAACTTATAAAACATGGCTGAGTCGAACGCGTCGCATAATTGCATCACTTCGTAACGTTCCCAAGGCAACGGAGGGGGAGGGCTGCTCTTGTGTTAGGTAAACGCCACATTTTTTCAGTTTTCTGCGAAGACATATATGAGTTACGGGTTTTATGAAATCAAGCAAGCCCCACGTATTTCACACATTTTGCACAGAAAAGTGCAAAGTGCGGCAAAAGTGCGGCATCTTGGGGGAAAAAAACGCGCGTCCCCACATAAATATGTGGACTTTGGCTGATTATGCGTCTCAAAATCGCGTTTTTCTGGAGGGGCTGATAATCAGACTGCGGAAGACGGCAACTGCGTAGCTTGAGGTGTCGCCATGTGGCACCCTCACTTCCTCTCAACTGACCTTGAGGAGGACACGCACACGCGGAACATGTAACATAGACGAGGGCCGTCTAAGCGAGGCGACCACCGGAGGGAGGAGATCATCAGCGGGCCGACGTTCGTGTCTAAAAGCTGTTTGTGCTGCGTCCCGGCAGGGGGGACGCGGAGAGACCCTGCGCCGCTACGCTGAGAACCCAGAAGAAGAGGACTGCGGCGTCCCACCTTTGGAGGTTGTCCAACCCTCCGTCCAAAAGCCCGCTGCTGCAGGACAGAGCGACGTCCTTGCACAAGTCCCACTCTGCTCAGAACCTGGCCACGGACCGTACGTTTCATCGGCGTTCACTTTAAAATACATTTTCCTTCTGTACCGTTTCACATTTGTTCCGCGCAGGCGTGAATGCGGGTTTTTCTTTCGTTTGTCCTCATGAAGCAGTGCGTTGCAATCATCTGCTTGAATTCACAAGAGCTCAATCTGAAACAAAAACGGCGGACTGTTTTCTTCCCTCTTCATTCTCCCTCCAGCCCTGCACTCCCCTGCGCCCTCTAGTGACCAGAGGGAGACGTGCAAGAGACCTCAGCAGCTTTCCCTGGACCGTGACCCTCCCAAGCCTTCGTTCCACTTCTCCTCACCCTCCTCGGGGTCCCCGCAGTCTCCGCAGTCCCCGCTGCCCTGGGAAAGCCCCAAACTCAAGCCACAGCATTCCTACATGAACCCGACTGCCAGCTCCATGGCCAAAAGCAGCCGCTCCTCCTCGCTGGGCGAAGGTATCCAGACAGGCGTTCCTCACGCTTCCCTCCCCAAAAGCAGGAGGTCATCTGGGGATCTGGAGGTTGAGCCTCCTCAGCTGACCTCTTCCCCTGTCGCAGCCGTCGCCTCCTCTGCCCCCCCAGCTTTGTCCCATCCATCCTGTCCTCCACCTAGCACCCCCTCGCCGCCCCCTCACCCCACTGCAGCTGCAGTTTCACCGACTTCCGGTCAAACCCTCTCCCAGAGCCTGCCCCCGTCCCGCATCCCGCTCCCCAAGCAGCCCCTCAGCCCTCGCCGGAGCCTCGGTCTGGAGGCGAAACCCGCCTCGGGTCCGTGCGGAGGCCCGGCGAGGGCTGCGACTCCCACCAGCGACCCAGTATGTGACGCTGCGCCCGCCGCGGGGAACAAACAAGGTTAGACAGGCGGCCTCGTGGTGCGGACGTGAGTCATAGACGCGCAACGGAGGAAGCTAAACAGCTGACAACGTGTGTGTCACTCTGCGTTAATGTTGTTGTCTCCAGCAGTGGGAAGACATCTGTCTCTAAATTTGGATCCGTCTTCGCCGAGTTTGCGGTCGCCGAAGAGGAGGTCAGGTTCCGGATCTGAGAGGTACCTTTTTTTCTTTTTTTTTTTTTAATTCGGGGAGGGAAAGGTGATAGGAATGTTCAACAAGTCATAGAACAGGAAGGTTTTTCTTCACGTGCTGACGCAGCACAACGGAACAGAGCTCAACAATTTGTCGTTCACATTCCATCCGTCCGCACGGATGCGTCCTGCGCTCGTATTATTACGCAATAACGGCACACATCTCTGACGTTCCCCCCCAGCGCCAAGGACCCGGGCCAGGCGGCTGCGGCCGAAGAGCGCCCTCTGGTGTTCGAAGAGGCGCCCGCGACGAGCGCCGACCCCGAGCCAGGTCTCGCCTCCCTGAAGCCTTTGACTAACCTGTCGGTCGCTCCCCTTCCTCCTCTTGTGTGCTCGCCTTTCGCCGCCCGGCGTGTCTGTCGCTCTTCCTGTCTGTGTCACGTCCCTCCACCTTTGCCCCCCTGCTGTCAGTGCTGTGGCCACAACGGTGAGTTCCAAGAGGGCCTGCGAAGCTCCCACCGCTTTATTTGCTTCCCGTGGTTTTTTACGTTTTCGGCCCAGCTGGCCGGACTGAGACCGGCGCCACGCTTATCTTCAGCGACGGATCAAATTCCGCTTGCAGCGACCCGTCAATAAAGCTCTCATGGTTTTCGGTGCGTTATTACACATTTACGCCGCTCCGTGGTTTTCCGCTCGCATGCCCACTAAATAAAGGTAACTAAGAGTTAAGATGCTGAGGTGAATCTTAAAATAACCTGTTCATCCTGTTTTTCACGCTCCTGCTGTAGCGTGGATGCTAAACTGCCTCTCATGCGCGCGCACACACACACACAGACACACATGCACACACACACAAGCACACACACACACACCATGAACACCATTATGAGATATCCAATCCACGTTTATGGCTTAAACTGGGTTTTGCTGGAGGATATGAACTGTGAAATCATTTTTTTTCCCCCCCCTCACAGTTTGGCTGCGCGCAGCCTCCTTCTCATGCGTTTTAATCGAAGGTTTCATCCCCGTTTCCTGCTACATTTTCTTGATTTCTTTTTTTTTTTCTCTTCCCTCAACGCTCCTCAACCTTTCGCTCGGCGTTTACTGTGCGCCTGTAGCGCATCGCTCGATAGCAGTAGCAGTGTGTGTGTGTGTGTGTGTGTGTGCGTGTGTGTGTGTGTGTGCGTGCATCTGCTGCGCTCCGTGTTTGTTTTTGTTCACCAGGATCTGCCAAATGGGGTTCTATACTTGAAAGCGTCCTTGTCTGTCTCTGCAGATCACTCCATCACCGTGGAAACTTGTAGGCAGGCTGTTAGCGAGCTGTATAACAGTCTGAGGAGAATCACCGCTCTCTACAATACGGTCAGTGCGCCAGTGTGTGTGTGTGTGTGTGTGTGTGTGTGTGTGTGTGTGTGTGTGTATAAGGCGTCAAACTATTCAGCCAACTCAGCAGCACCTTCTGGAGGCGTCTTAAGATTTGACCACACACTCAGTTCATCAACACACAGATGTGGTTTAGCGCGACACCAACACCTGCTGGCACACGTAATCTCATTTGCACGCGTTTACCACATCCTAACACCCTACACCTTCCATAGATATGTAGGTGTGCGCATAGACGTGTGTGACAAAGATAGCCAAAGTGCACATAGTGCACAGTTAAGCAGGTATGCAGCAAATGTTTATACGTCTCTATATTGGCCGACAGGTGCAAATGCGCCGCAACGGCCCAAAATACTTCAATCAGGAGAAGCTGCATATTCATAAATGGCACAGATGAAAAAAAAAAAAAACAACAACACCAAAATGCTGCAGATGCAGATAAACACACAAACCCCACAAACTTGCAACTTTATCCGCTTTTTCACAATATCACAATCTGCTGCTTTTCCTGGTCGTATATTATGATAAACCCAATATTTTTGGCAACAAATGGAGAAAGAAGTCACATCTGGGGAATTAAATCTGGGAATCTGAAACTTTTTTGAAACTAAACAAAACTTTTTTTTGACATATTCTGACATCCATCCACATATCATTATTATTATTATTATTATTATTATTATTATTATTATTATTGTTGTTGTTGTTGTTGTTGAATCAAGGCAAGAACCCTACACAGAGGAATTCGTAGCGGACATAAACAAACACAGGCTTGAGCATTATCAAGGTAAATAAGCAACATGAGATTATATAAATCTATATTCCCGGTCTTTTTTTTTTCAATCATCTGGCGTAAATAAATGACAAAGAAAAAAGGAAAACATGTACACACAAAGAGGGTCAAGGACTTCGAAATACAGCACATCAGTCATAGCGAGAAAAAAAGGGGAATATCTTTCCTGCCAACGCCACACGACGCGAGGTGTTAGTCGGTCATAGGCCTGCACATCTTAGCGCCCCCCGGAGGCATGGAGCAGTTCTGTTGCGTGTGTGTGTGATTTGTGTGTTTCGCGCTTGCGGCGCGTTTGCTGCTTATGCATTTGTTTTTCGCCTCCAGCCGCGAATTTATGCATTTGCAGCACGTCCCTGTTGCCGGTCGTGCGTTTTGTTCTCCCGCTGGCGTTTCTGAATTTGCACAGTTTACGAATTTGCAGCCAAAATTCGTACGACTTCACATTTCCACATGCGCAGTTTTTACGTGGTTTTACATTTTGTCAGTACCGCACTGAAAATAAATAAATAAATAAAATAAAAAAATAGGAGAAAAAAAATCCCTGTCCACAGCTGTTTCCATGATCATCTGCTGTGTGCATGTTTGACGTATCGCACCAGAAACTGTTGATGGAAACCTCGAAATTCGGAAGAAGAAAAGGGGAAAGAAAAAAAAAAAAACTCAGCAATTTCACCAAAAGCTTTTTAGGGCAGAGGACATAAAGAGAAGGAATGCTCTTCGCGCCAGAGTGAAACACTCAATTTCGCTCACTTGACCAGCTGTTCCTGCTCCGTGAGAGGAGGACGAACCCTCTCATATCGTGCTAAAACATGGTTGACGATGGCAGCAGGTACATGAAATGTGCCGATGAGGAGACCGAAGCGTTCCTGGGTTTCATCCAAGCAAAAAAAAAAAAATAGAACAAAATAAAAAAAAACAAGGCGCCGGCATACAACTGCTTGGACTTCTTCTTCTACTATTTATTACAGCTATGCGTAACGTAGCCTGCTCCGCCCACCTCTGATCAAACGCTTGTCTCACCGAGCGGCCCGCGCTGCACATGTGTTTATGAAAAGCAGGTGCGGCGCTGCGGCGCGGACTCCGGCGAGGAGCGGCAGATGGCGAGGAACACCTTGTCCGAGGCTCTGATCGCGGTCAAGGCCGAGCTGGACTCGCTCCCGCCTCACAGCGTGACGGGGCCCCCGAGGGGTCAGAGGTGAAGGGGAGAGACGCCGCGGAGGTGGACCGACGTCTGGCGTATGCACAAACAAGCACTGCGAATTGCACATTTGTTGTTCGACCGTTGGCTGCGTGTGGAGCGGATGAGATGCCGTTATACTTGGAGAGGTGTAAAGACACGTCGAGCATTATGCACTGAAAAATAATAAGTAACAGGTTGCCTTATTTTCTAGTTGCTCTTTGTCTGTTTTCCACTTCTGAATGCAATTTTTTTTTTTTTTTTTTTAAGCAGAATGAAAAGTTAGAGAGGGAGACACTAGATGATGGAGACACATGAGGAGCACAGGCAGTAGGAAAATAGTGGAAAGAGAAGTAAACAATAAAGTAGCCACCTAAAAATGATTAGATAGACAGATCACAAATTTCCTGTCTCCTCTGGATAATAAAAAGTCTTTAATCCTCTTTTATGATGCATATTTAAAGAGAGACAGACCACAGATTTGTGCACGAGCATCTTCCAGACGTGACAGGGATGTTTAATTATAAACTGTGGCAGACATAACAACATGCAAATGATTTTTTCTACTTAGTACTCAGGATAAAATGCAATTTTTCTGAAATTCTTCCCAGTAAATGGGAGGGTTTTGATTTTCTTTTTGACAAAAACGAATGAACACGAACACATTTGGGCCGCTTTGATGACCCAGTGAAAGCAGGCTAAGTAAAATTCGATGATGTGCTCATGGTCTAACAGTGTATTCCTAATGGAGGGTGGAATCATTATGAGTAATTCACAGAGACAAAAAAAAAAAATAATGCAAATTTTCAATCTGGCTTGGTCATCAGGACATTTTTTTTTTTTTTTTTAAATGTGGAAAGAGAATGTATAGGTGAGTTTAGAGGAATTGAAATAAGGTGTGAGGATTGGAATGGTTGCATGACGTCAGCCTGAGAGGAGACTCTGAATCGCACCGACACACCGAAGTCACACTTTTGTACCCGCTCGTGTCTCCCATTGTACGCCAACCAATAGTTGTTTTTTTTTGTACATATGTGCAGGTTTTCTTAGAGTTTTATTATGGCTGCGCCGTTTCAGAGAATTAAATAATAAAGAACTAAACCATTAACATTTCATTTCCTCCATTTATTTTTTAATTTACAATCGCCGCGGTTAACAGAAGCCAGCGTGACTGAGCCAAACGGCGTCGCTCTTTACATTATTGGCTGTTCCCTGTTAGTGGCAGTTTTAATGGAATGTAGAGAAGATTGCACACGATAAGATCAACAGTAGTACAGTGCACACACTAAAAAACAAAGCTGTGCATTGAATGTTAGCCATGTGGTAGAGGAATTGGGTCGAACGTGTGAAACATGAGCTCAGCTCATACTAATTCAGTTATCAAAAATGAGGAAGTTTACCCCCCCCCCGCATTCCCCCGCGCAATATCGTGTATAAATGTGAGCATGTGTTTGTTTTAAGTGCGTGTTGCTGCTCATGTGCATGTGCGTCACACTCAGACTCATGGGCGACCCGCTCTGGTCCACGGCAAGTGGGTGGGAGCTCCCTACGGGAGCGTCTCCACGTTGACGTAGGTGAGGACGACGTCGTGCAAGATGTTGATCCTGTCGATCTGGTTGAGCTCTCGGACGCGGTGGCGGAACTCGAACAGCGCGATGTTGTTCACCGCCACCCTGAACGCCTCGGGAGTGCACAGGATCTTCATCTGGAACAGAGCAGAGCAGCGGTGGTGTCTGACCTGCGTCAAGACTCGAGCTGGCAGGCGAGCGGTGGGAAACAACCGACAGTCTGGGAACGGTTACTCTGCGGTTGCGGTCTTCAAAAAAAAACAAAAAACTCCAAAAAAGGATAAAAATGCACCGGAATGATTAGTAAAGTGCGATTCGTGTTAATACAGATTTTTAATATGGATGCAGAGACAACTGGACAGAATTAGCTCCTCAGATTAGTAATCTCTCGCAGCTGCTTGTAAAGCGTAAACGTTAGTGACGTTATTGAGCCACGAGACCCCGACTGACCTCCAGCAGTCTCCCTGCAGCACAGCGCTTCCCTTATCTAGGACCCGCTTGGCCAAACGCCTTTCCAACTCTTTCCATCTTTTCAGCCAAACGTTAGCCTGACATTAACCATGGAAAGGTAACCTGGGGTCAGTTAAAGGCACCATGTGTAGTATTTTTAAAACATCGATACGCCGCCGTGTAATTCACTTTAACCGGGTTCCGTTCCCCTCTTGAGAGGTTTATTTTGGTCAAATTTGATTGCAAATGACCATCATCGTGTTTAGCGCTGTTCATCTGTGCAGGAAATGCGTCCGAGCAGCCCAGTGTGACCATCAGGGATGACGTAACTATTTATTATTGTTAAAACATGCTACACATAGCATCTTTAAGCAGCGTTCTTGGATGTGCCGCCCGGTCTGATTCATGGCTGCTCACCTCAAAAGGGCTCCCCAGTGCAAAGGGGAAGGGCCCCTTGAGCTCCCTCTCCTCTGGACCCCAGCGCTCGCCCAATTTGTGGTTACGAACCAGCACTGGTTTGCCGCCCTCGCTGAAGCGAGGGTTGATGTGAAAGGCGATGTCGTTGCCCCTCAGAAAGTTGACCGTGAACCTGCAGGAGGCCGAAGCTCTTTAAGATACATGTTTCTTCCTCCATGTTTTTTTTTAAAACTTTGCCTGCGATATAGAAATCATAAAACGTTGTGATAAAAGCAATTGAAGAAACATCTGAATAAGCTTACATTTTCGCGTTAGGCTTGACATGGCCCAAGATGGTCATCATCATCTTGTCGTACACCCCCCGGGCCAGGTTCAGGTTGTATGGTACACTCTGGAGGAGAACATTAAAGTGACTTGGATTGTAAAGCTCAAACACGTTTCTTATGGATGGAGACTATTATGAGAGACGCCTTCAAGTCATATTCCTTCAGTTTGACTCACTAGTGGCCCAGATGTCGGTGGCATCCAGTGCGGAGGTAGGATAGCTGGATTTTGTCCGGGCCATCCCGACTGCCCGGGGTTGTAAGGCCAGCTAGGGTGGGCGGGCCAGCCTGGTATGTTTGGATGCATGCTGGGAGCAGGGACAGGAGCAGGAACGGGAGCAGGAACGGGCACAGCGGCAGCAGGTGCCGGGACTTGGACAGGAACTTGAGTTTGCATCGGCGCTGGTTGCTGCGGAGGCTGGTACTGGGGGCCCGGCCAACATGGCTGGCAGCTTTGGCCGGTAGCTGGAGTCAGAACAGGAGCTGGAGCCGGAGCCGGAGCCGGGACCATGCCTGTGGATGGGGCTGGGGATGCTGGCATGGTCTGAAAAGGGGCCTGGACTGGAATTGGGGAAGGGACAGGCGCCGGCATTGGTTGCGTCCCAGGCCAGCAGGGCACGTTCGGCTGGCCGGTCCAACATGGCGCCGGCTGGGCGGGCTGTCCCGGCCACACAGGGAAGCCGGCGCCGGACAGCTGACTGGGCCAAAGGCTGTTAGCCTGTGGGGCAGAACCAGAGGACGGGCAGCTGCCACACAGAGCGTCAGAATGCTGGGGGGGAGGAGGAGGAGGAGGAGAGGGGGTTGTTGGAGAGAGATCAGGGTCGGGAGCCAGGATGGAGATACGGGGGAGAGAGAGGGTTGATAGGATGGAGGACACCAGCTTCCAGTTGCAACATTGACACAAGCAAAAGATTCACGCTGAGGTGGAAAACTCTGGAGAAAGGTGATGTCGGCGCTGTGTCACTCTTACCGGTGCAGGGATCTGATAATGCGCTGAGCTACTTACGTCCATGCTGCCTGTCAGAGCAAGTGCAAGTTTGGATCATGTCATGTCAGCCTTTTTTTGTTCACAAGGCTCATAAATCAAATGATTTGACATTGACAGAAAAACTTAAAAACAGTAAATGGGACAATGCTGCCAACACCAAACAAGACTCCATGTCACATTAGCAATTATCAAGGAGCACTTAATCTAAATCTAGCTAAGTTATGCAACACAAAAATGTATGAAATGAAATGCTTTTACAGGACATTCATATGAACACACTGCAGAGGGGAGCCGCAGTTCCTCAGGTGGCCACTAGAGGACTCTACTATTTATGAAGCAACGAGATTAGTATGGAGGGTTGTCGCCTGGCTGATTGGATGTCATGGAATGTGGTGATTGAATGATGGCCGCAGAGATCCTCCTGAGTCACGCAGACACATAATACCACATTGACTCTGCGTCATGTCACTGAATAATGTGCACTTAGAGAGGAATGTGCAACTGCGGTCATTCCGCGGCTCGGCTGTACCTCTATATTTGCTCTCGTGGCTGCAGATTCAATTACTTTTGACGAGATTATCCAGGTAACCGCCCCGTCCTGCTGCTGAATGCCGCCTCTTAATGTTTTGTTGTTACCTGAGAAGCATCGCTCAACAGGGAAAATTATAATCTCTAATCCACCGTGGGTCTTTTACTGTCAAAAATATAAAGCAGTTAAGGCAATTTATGAATGCTATTATTATGTAAAGGGGATATACGCATCCGTTTTTTGTTTTTTTTTGTTTTCGTTTAGCAGACTGCAGTTACCTTGTTTTGGGCTTGCTTGACTGATCCCTCCTGATCAATACATCAGTACCCACTTACATGTTGATACAATTTTCATATGGCGGTGGTCCCACTCCAGCTCAGGCCCTGACTCGTCTGCCTTATAATTATCACGCACAAATATTGGATGCAGGAGAGATGAGGTGTAGTACATGAGTGACCCCGACTCTCCCGCCATTAAACCCTTTAAAGGCAGCCATTTTACTCTTTTGTGAGATGCCTTTGAGGCTTTTAAGCTAGCGGCTCTCGCACTTTGGAACCACAACTCCCTAATTTATAGTCTGTTGATTCATCCTTCATTGTGTAGATGTGCTTTTGCGTAATTTTTTTTTATTGTTTTTTTTAAATTTAATCTTGTTTTGCTTCCTGTTTGAGTCGCTCGTTTTGCTGTCACTGTTAGCCGCCACGTCTTCTTTGCCTCGCCTTTGTTCCCAGATGAGGCGCTTCTGAGAGGCGCGACGCGAATAATCTCGATATCAATGCAATTATTGTCACTCACGCTGGGTCGTACAAATACACTTCATGTCCCGAGTCACAAGAGGAGAAGCCTCTCTTGTAGAATCAAAGGATTTACGCCTTTTCACGACTGCAAAAAAAAAAACAAAAAAAAAAAACACCTGCTGCGCGGGTCACCTTCACGTCTGACCTCAACTGTGGAGACGACCGGCATTGTCACGCTGCCTCATCAACGCTTTACTGCAGCGAAAATCTCGCCGCTCATATCTGTACGAGTTGGAGGAGGGGAAAAAAAAAAAAATCATCCATCGCCTCATCTCACTCGTCTATAAAACTCTATTGTCGAGACTTCCAAGCTATGTCATGCGTCTCCTCTACAGTAGTCGCCTCCTTATTAGCTCAGATTAGCTTATATATCTCTTAATTTCAATCAACTGCGCTCACAGACGGGCCTCACATCCCTGAGGGGGGGTGTTTAAAACTTGATGATCATAAGTTTTTCATAACGCCTGTAATTGTCTTGGTTTGGTGAGCAGCTTTGTTGCCTCTGTCTCCTCCTGTGAGCGTTCGCCTTGTCCTCGGGTCTCTCTGGGAAGCTAAATATGAATCTCGATGAGACCGGCCGGCTCTCCGGCTCAGGTGACATTTGGCGTGGCGTGTTTGTTTTGTTGCGTCGCCGCTCTGCGCGCACCTTTCGCCGCCAAAGAAGGAATGCACGATGGAGGGTAATCTGCCAGGGATGGAATTGGAAAAAAAAAAAAAAGTCAACCTACCTTTCTTGTCCTTAGTCCCGCGGGCAGGCTGTCAGGCGGTTTGGGTGAATCAGCTGGCTCCTGGCGAGGCCCAAAGAAACACTCTTTTATAGCCCCAAAGCATCTGACCGCTTGGCCACGCCTCTCTTCATCACTCCACTGTCAAAAAAAAAAAAAAAAAAAAAAAAAAAAAAACAAATTTTATATAAAATTTTTTTT
>CAAKHG010021327.1:9766-38681 GCA_901007715.1 Dactylopterus volitans
GCAGGGAGGGGAGGGGGGGGGGGGGGGGGGGGGGGGGGGGGAGGGGGGGGGGGGGGGGGGGGGGGCGCTCACATGTCCACGATTAAAGATGGCAACAGAGAGGCGGCTGCGGCTGCCAGCAGACCTCCCTCACCTCACCATCACCTTTTGCCATTTGCAGATGTGGAGAGGTCGCTCGAATCAACAAATGCGCCGATCAGCATGTGTCCCTTACAACGCTTTGACACCTGTTGCATTAAACCAGGAAGTGAAGCAAGCCATAAAAAGGTCACCGACTTGAGCCGGTCGGCGCGTGTTGGAACATCATTGGCTGACTGCGATGAGTATTCTTAGGAAAACATTCAATCTGCGGAGTCGGTGGCCAAAAAAAAAAAAAAAAAAAAATTGGGCAAAATTGTTCTAAACGAAGTGTGGCTTCAAGACTTCCTCTTAAACTTCGCCATTATTCATTTTCACCCCTTCTTAATTTCTTTTCTTCTTCTTTTCTGAATTTCACTGATTCATAGTGTGGCTCATTCATTAAACTACTAAAGATTAATTCTCACATGAGTGTGGTAGAGAGGCCAGTGTTATCAATAAAAAAAGGACCTTTGAGAGAAAAGAGAGCGAGGCCAATGTTAGCCACTTTAGCTTGCCATATTTCACACAAAGAAAAGCTTGGAAGTATGAAACTCATAATCTCCCCGGTCTGATCATAAATTTAAGATCAATCGGGGCTGTTCTATATGTCTGGAGCACAGTTTGGTGGGAGAGGCTTACGAAAAAGCTTTTGGTTTTTTAGGTTCTTCCAAATTTCTCTTGGTTTGGCATCCTTCCATCCATTCATCCATCTACGCATCCACTCACTCAAAGTGATCACTCCTTGATCATTTATGCTATCAATTTTTGCCCTCAAAACAACTTGAAACACATATTTTGGTCATGTTGCAGGGGAGGCCCGGGGTGTTCGGCCCCTGGTAATTCTAAAATATTGCGTTTGGCAATGTCTGTGTTAAAAAAAAAAATGCTTATCTAGAAAATCCAGTTGAAAAATAAAGATGCTGGTTACAGTAATCAAGAGTATCTGTTAACAGATTGAGCTGCAAGCACGTTTAACGCACTTGCAAGGGAGACGCTCAGAAAAGCAAATGATATGTTAAAATGTCACTGCAAACGCTGCTTTCGAAACATTCAGAGAGAACATTTGAAAACACGACAGACGCGATGGAGCCACGGCGGGAACGATGATGTGGCGACCATGACGACCTCTGCGGAGGAGGACTTCTTGGCCCCCCTTTGCTTTTGGCACCGTCTGAGTCTTATGTGGATTTGCGGGGATGAGTCTGGTAAATTGCTTTAGCTTGTTCTGATCTGCTCCTGCTCCTCGAGCCGCGCCGACTGTTGCCGCGTAAACAGCAACATTTCCCAATATCTTAATGTTATTAAAGAGAACAGCTGGAGGGCTTATGAGATTGTTTTTCCCATTACACATATTCCAAATGGATTTCTGTTTTGCTGTCCTCTTATGCGCAACCTGCTCGGAGACGCGCATTCTTGGTGATAGTTGTTCTCGCAAGCCTTCGGGTGGTAACGCGAGCGGCGGAGGGACGACGCGTCCAAAGAACGAAGAAACCGTCGGAGGAGGTTTTGTTGTGTTAAAAAAAACGGCGCTTTATTTCAGCGATCTGTGCCTTCCTGCTACTTTCCAAGATGCCGAGGAAGGAAAAAAAAAAGGTGAGGGGGTGGGGATGTGTCAGCTGGGGCGTTCCCTCGGAATAATAAAAGAAGACGAGTCTATTTAAACACTATCTCCATGACCTCTTGGTGCACGGCAGCTCTGCAGGGATCTACAGGATTAACTGGCGCCTCTCAGGTAAGCTGATTCATAATAAATAGCGGTGACGCTTTGAAAATACCCATAACAGCACATTAGCATTGAAATGAGCTCGCGGCTTTTGTCGGTAGGCAGTTGTAGGTCAGCGAGACAAGCGTTGGATGTCGCCGGGGGGACTTCGGCGCACGCTCAGCTGTCCTTTTCCGCGGTCGCAAACGACGTCCTGGCTCGTTTGCTAAACTCATAGCGGTGGGATTCACACCTTCCCCCTTGTTCTACCCTGCTACCTGCTACCTAGGCCATTATGGCGGGAGAGCGCCAACTGGTACAGCAAGTATCTCAAAAAGGCAAATACACAAGCGCAAAAGCGACATTCCGTCACCGGTGGAAGTCTGTTTCTGTCCAACAAATAACGTGAGCTTTGCAATTCAGGGAACTGAGAAACGGGAGCAAAATTGTACCAGGCAGTGTGCGGTTTCAAGATTTCCTTTTCTTTCGACTAAACCGTCAATATTCATTTTCACATGTCACTTAGCCCTTTCTGAATTTCACTTACTCGCAGTGGGGCACATTCATTTAACATTTAAAGAATATTTCTCATAAGACCGCAGTAGAGGAGCCATCTTTAGCCATTTTAGCTCGCCATATCTCACATAAACAGGGGCTGCCACCAGTGTCTTAATCACTGTCCTCCGCTTTTTGCTCCTGGTCTGAACATAAAGGTAAGATAAGCCAACCAATCAGGGCAGTTCTCTTGTCTGGAGCACAGTTTGGTGGGAGGGGCTTAGGACAAGGTGTTTGGTTTTTTTAGTTTATTCCAAATTTTTTGTTGGTTTTGGCATCCTTTTAACTCACATATCCACCCATCCATCCATAACCTGATTATCATAAATCAGTCATTGATCATTTATGCAGATATTTGGTCAACTTCATTCCCGTGGGTGGGGTTGGGAGTCACACCCTGGGGTTTTGGTCCCTCGTAACTTTTTCAGCGGCAGCTGTTTGGGGCTGCATTCAAGTTTAACAAGAGAAAAACAAAAAAACAAAACACATTCTGTTAATTAAGATTATAGGGGGAAACAAGGCCGGAGACGCAGATTTTTCTTCTTAAATGGTCCATTCAAAGTCCCATCTGTGGCCTGTCGTTTTGAGTGAATATCGCGTCACATAGATCGTTTCCGCCTTTTTTTTTTTTTTACCCAGCTATCATTCCACCATGCTGATTTAACCATAGACGGTATAAAAAGAACTGGGCTTAACAGGCAGCAGGGGCTGACACCTGTGGTGGATGATTGCAAAGACGTCTATGAAAAAAACGAGCGGACTTATCAATTATTTATTCCCTCAGTAAACATTTTCTTGATGAGTTCATGGTCAGCTGCATCCTCTCAGTGTTTTCCATTATGTCACTTGTTTCCCTCCGTGGCGTCTCCTCCTTGCGCAGTCATGGCCCAGGAGGAGATGATGAAGCGGGCACGATTTGCAGATTCAATATCTTTTATGCATAAGCTCACAAAATTATTCCAGTTTCACACATAGGGTGTTCAGAGATATTCATATAGATGTGTGTGAAAAGACGTGGTGCCGGCAATGACATACGACGTCACTTACAGCACTGTATGCGCCCCGCTTGACAAAAGACTTCGGCGTAGGATAGACTTGTGTCTCATTGCTCCTCCAGAAACCTCCTCCCTCCTCGTCTCCCTAAGGTGCATTTAAGAGATCAGAAAATCTGTCTGATTTCTGAGTCATGGGAGGCGAGGAGGGGGTGAGGAAGCAGGACTTGGTGTAATGACAACCACTTATACTGGCTTTGTCCACTTCACGCAGTCTATGGTCTAAACTCTAAGATCAAATTCAATCAGCCAAAGTAAAAAAAAAAAAATTACCTCAGTAAGAATTTTTTTTTTATACGTTGACCCGCTGGATAATTTAGAGCTAAAACATCTAAGCAGCTGGAGATGTCTGCATAACGCGATGATTATTATTTCCCCACTGTGCGAAGAAGAGGATTAAGGCTGTTTTCTCAGAGCTCCTGTTGTCCAAACACTTCAGATAAAGTTAGCATGACATGAAGAATTGTAACAGCTTGACGAGAGGTCTGCAGCAGCTGCGCGCCTCCGTCATGAATAAATCAAACTGTACGCCGCTTTCAATTAGCTCCTCCAGAAATACTTGTATGGAGCAACACACAGAGGTGGGTGTGATGTGGTTTATGGCAAGAGATTATCGAGAGACACACACACACACACACACACACACACACACACACACACGGTATCGTGAATGACGGTTATTTATGAATGCCTGATCCGCTGTTAAGTGTTGTGTTGCAAAAAAAAAATAGTTTATGGCAGTTTATCACGTCTAAGCAGGATCAAAACTGAGCTCCCACCTTGCCGGGCGGCCGAGGAGACGCCCGTCCACGCCGGCCCGAGAAACATCATCGTACATCATCGCCTAACCATAAAAACAAACTGTCCTTGGCTGATAATGTTCCATAAAGTTGCTCAAGCCGGCTAATTTTCCTCCCTGCGCGACATTTGTCAGGCCTCTCTGACACCGGGACACTTTCTGCTCCATATATCTCAGAGGTGATGGTGACGGGCTCCTTTTTTGAAGATGTCAGCCCAAAATAGCCGTTCTGACATTCCAAATCGCACATGTGACATTTACAAAGTGAGCAGAAAAACGCTCCATCTGTTATCTCGCGGCCCGGTTTTAACTCTGACAAGGCCGAGCTGCGTTTACAGCAGCGGCGCTGGCTCGCCGGCGCAGTGGATGAGACGGAAAGGTGCTCTTTAGGCCCAGACACGTGCGTCAGGCTGGCTCGGCATTAGCTCATGATGCCTGCTGTGGTAGCTGTCACCACAGCTGAGACTCCACAGCAAAAAAAAAAAAAAAATAAAATAAAGAAAAAGAGGCCATTTTCTCCGCTTCATCCCTGCGGAACCCTGCTGCTCGCTCCACAGTTTGGCTATCAACCTCTGACATTTATAGGCTTTCCCCCCGCAACCCCCGAAGCACCTGTTCACTGTCCAGGAAGAAGTCCTAAAAGTGAAGGGTGGTTTCACAAAGACGTTGACGGAGGATGCTGCACCTGCCTCCCATTTTCGCTGCTGTGGAGGAGGGTTCTCAGAAAAAAAGGGCACGACCGGGGACGTTGGCTTCGCCATGTTGTTAGGTTGCCGTGACACAGTTACCTTTAAAATTAATAACATGTTTGACTGATTTATATCCACGCGATTGTTCATCTGCTTGAAAGCCCCCCCAAGAAATCCTAGTGTCTTGGGGGCGATGTTGGCTAAAAAAAATGGAGTAACTGACTTTTATTTTTGCAGGAAATGTATTGCGTTTATGAGCCAGTTGTGATTTTCTGATTTTTTTATTTTTTTTTTGAGCTGGAATAGCAGCATGGAATAATGGCGCAGGCAGGAGCAGCCACATTGAGCTTTTTAATGAAGATCTGCAAGCAACTGGCTGCTACTTCAGCCTCTCAGCAAGGTCACAGCTCCTCTTGCAGAGATGTTCCATCAGCAGACTCGTTGCTCAGAGAATGATGGAAAAATTATAATTATTGCCTGACTTCCTCATGAAAATATGGCATGAAAACTGCACTTGCTTTTGCCACCGCAGATTTCAAGTGGCGCCGGATCAACCCAGGTCATGCTAAAAACTTTAAGACTGATGTGCCATGCTAACAAACTGAGGCTTTGCAAGCTGGGACAAACTGACAATATGAATGTAAATGTGCCTTTGTTGTTCTTCGGGTTTCTCTATTTCTATTCATATTTATTTCATGCCTCTAATGTTGGAGGAGTTTTGTCGTCCTCCTCCATGCTTCCATCACCTCTTATTACAGCGGATGATTGGATGCGCGAAGCCTGTCAAAGCAACAGCCAGTGCAATCTTTAAACCATCACTGATCTCTCTGTAAAGTCATCCATGTTGCCACTTGCTCGCATCTGCAAGGAGCCATTTGCAGATGATAATGTGAGGCAGTCATGATCTGACTGATGGAGGACTCGTCGCCAAGGTCTCAGTCCCCAGTGCAGCCCACTCAGTCCCCCTCTATTTACACTTGAAGCAGAAATGACAATGACATTTGCCGTTAACTCTCAGAGCGCGCTTATATAATCAACATATGAATATGAAACGTCTTGGGACGGAGTTTGAAGGACCAAAGGCATGTAAATCACGGATGACTTAAAAGGGAACGCCGTGCAGAGATCTTCCCGCGTGTGAAATCCCTCTCTCGTCACCCTCCTGGTAAACATGGAGCACCTCCTCAGATCTGTCCCTCATCATGTCCTCTCCTCCGGCTTGCTTGAGCAGCGCTCATTGTTTGGAAGTGATTGGGCCTGAGGAGAGCGGCGTTAATGCGGCCGCGTTGATGTGTACGCGGCTATGTGCTCCGACACAGGTAGAGAGGAGGAGGAGGAAGAGGAAGAGAGAGAGTTTTTGAGGGACCATCTCCCGATCTAGAACCAATTTCTATGCAAATCTGCGCCGATTCGGAGGACGCCGCCTTTGTTCGCTGTGGGCAGCCGGCGCCGGCCTAAACGTGCCGCGACGCCGGCTGCACGGGTGCATCGCGGCCCGCTCGGGCTCATATTTCCTCCAACTGACAAACCCGCCATGGGATGCGTTTCAGCGCGGCGCCTGGAGGGCGGTACTTTGCGCGGCCATGACAAACAGCTGTAGGGGAGAATCACACCTTGCAGGGGAACGGGGCCGGCAAACTAATCGGGAGCCTGCGAGGAAATGTTCCTCTCAGCCAATGGGGCATGGGCGCTCATATTTCTTGGACACTATATCAAAGCCCAGGAGCGTCATTCCGGCAACAAATATCACTGCCTGCTTGTTGCGGCGATTCTCCGCAGCGGCCGCCCTCCATCAGGCGCTGCAGGGGACGGAAGCCATGACGATGGTTAGCTATTGTTGCTGTCCATAAAATAAATAAATAAATGAATAAATAGTGAGGAGCACCAGGAGCTGCTTCAGCAACGAAAGCGGAGCAGAGAGGAAAGCTAAGAGTTGTTCAAATGAATATATTAATAGGATTTGCTTAGAGATTCGCTGCCTCGCATTTTCATTCACCGGCCATCATTCAAACACTCTCGCACGCGTGCGTGCACACACACACACACACATACACACTCGTGCGACTGCAGAGGAGTGTGATGACCCCTGCTTCACTTATGAGTTCAGGCGCTGGCGGGAGCGTAGGCAATCTCGCCAGCAGAGCGCCGGCGATGCGCAGCCCTGCATTCGTTATTGGCGTGATTCCGATTTAAGACCACATCCGTGCGTGCGTGCGTGTGTGTGTGTGTGTGTGCGTGCGCGGCCGTGTCACACCTTCAGCAAAAAATATTCCTTATCGCCACGCGAACACGCAGGGAGGAAAAGTTTTGTACTCTTGCCATCACCGCTGGTGAGAGGAGCCAACTCCTTCAGTTAATTACGTGCTCAGATGGTCTCGCTGACACGCGCTACTGTAGATCAGTGGCACTCAAAGTCCCGCTCAGGGGCCCCTCGCTGCCTATGAAAGACTTCAGAGTGGCTCTTGAACATTTTCCAGCATGAAACCTATTCGGTCCCGGACTGCTGAGAGCGCCTCCTGCTCATGAAGATGGCAGGACTCGTAATTAGTGTTTAATAATGCATGGTTCCATTGTTTGCATTCTTGAATGACTCTTAAAAATAAATAAATAAATAAATAAAAGATAATCCACTGCATTATATTACGTTAGCAACTGTTTGTCGTGACACTCTTAATGCCACTTGATGTAGCACGACTTGGTTTATTCTGTCTGGTCCTCTCAGAATGATGCCGACATGGAGAATATCTCTGTAACACAGGGAGTGACATGTAAGAGCAATTTAGAACAAAAAGCAACATCAAATAGTGGCATTTCATGGCCACTTGAGGGCAGCGCAGCACCAAGCCGAGGTTTGAAATTGATAACTTGCTGGGAAACTTTTTTTCTGAAAATCGCTGATTGCTGTTGGTGTTCCAAAATTGGAAGATAAAAATGCTTAAAAAAAAAATAAATAAATAAAGCTTTATGTGGAACTGCTGAGTCAGGTAATGATTCTCTGTGGCTTTGACACTGAAAACAGCCGCTTTCTCATTATAGTCATCTGATTCATTGTTGATATAAAAGTATCAGTAGCAGCTTCAAAGATTTAAACCCTAGCACAAAAACACTGCGGTGCCTTCTGAACTAAATTTATTTGTCTGCATGAAGGGCATCAAAGTGTTTATCAAAATAAAAGCATGATGCACGCAATCAGATTAAGAGAGATATGTGCGGGTCCTAAAAAGATATTCCTCCTTTTCATCTCCGTGGATAAAATAAAAGAAGGATGAAATGCAAATGACTGAAGCAGTGATTTGTGTTTGTGGCGCCTGGATGAGCAAGATTCCATTTAATGTCATTAACTGAGAAACATAAAACAAATAACCAAGAAGCATCAGAGCGTCAAAATAAAGCATGAAATGTATTTTGACAGTTTGAATGTGAAGTCGACACAAAAAGCCTTGACTTATCCATGAAGAGTAGATTGGATTAAAGAGAGACAATTATAGAGGAGGGTGAGAAGCGCATTAAAAGGACAACATACAGGGTGACATAAAAACAAACGATATAATTTGGGATAAATATTTGAGACACTTTAATTTATTGTTTTTTTTTTCTCTCTCCAAAATACGCCAAAAATCCTTTTTACACCTTTTGCTTTGTGTTGACTCACTTCAACCATCCAGATGTGTCACGTTTCTTGAACTGGAGCTTTGTTCTTAATTTTTCCATTAATTGATTGCATTACCAAGGAAGCAGGTTTGCTGCAATAACACTAATTTCACAAATTTTTTTCCTCTCAACATCTCAAGAGATCTCACTTCACCGGTCTCCACCGTCTAATTTGCTGGCTATAACCAGAGAAAACTCCTCCCTGGCTCAAAATCACACCACGCTGCTGTTTCCGTGTGCCATTAGCCTTGTTTCATTCTCAGGATTAATAAGCATCAGAGGAGTGAAGCCTGCTGAGATCTCTGGCCCAATGAAGACTTTTCTGTGTGCTCCCTCCCACCTCTATTCATTGAGTGCCTCCTTACGGCAGCGCAGGGCCAGGTAGTCATTACATCGGCATGGAGGTGATTTTAAGTCTTGTTAATAAGAATTGCACTTCCTTGGAACACCTAAATAATTAACACTAACACTAAAGGGTGAGGTATAGAGCACACTTATGCACCGCCGCACATCTCAAAAACTTACATGAGCTATTAAAAAACACAATATTTCCAGCTTTTTAGATGCATTTTGAATTTTACAATGGATTTTTCAATGGCTTATCACAAGAGCTGGTAAACATTACTGCACCCATAAAGGGACACTTACTTTGGAAGACTCTTTTTTTCTTTTTGAGATGAAACCAGAAGAACAAGGTAGAGTATTAAAACTACACCATCCAACAACTCCTGTCAGTCATGGCTATTTTTTTTTTTTTTTTGCCACCTTTAGTTTGTGCAGGAAAGACAATCCTTCCTGCTGGGGCAGAGATCATGGGCAGAATCTGCATTCAGATTTGCCTCAATTTGCCATAAACACACACCGCAAATGTTATACGCTCTTGAACCTCTGTTGTTATCTATTAAAAAAAAAAAAAAAAAAAAGCGAGTGCAGAGACCTTCTCTTATCGCAGAGGTCACAGGTCCTATACCAGCCGGCAGCGAGTGTGTATCCATCAAAAGCTGTTTATCCTCTGAAAATGTCCTTTGGCGAGACACTGCACCTCTTTCTGCTCGCACACACTGTCACTCCAATTGGCAGCACATCAAGACATAAAGATCTAGACTATGAATAAGCAGGCAAAAGGACGACTGCAACCTAAGGGAGAGAAGTACACTAAGTGTTGACACGAATGCGTCTCTGCTCAACAAATCAAACCACTCAAATGTCGGCCTCTTAAAACACTTAACGTCAATAGCCCCTTTTTCTACTAACATTTCTAGGAATGTTTTTTTTTTTCCGGGACTTTATTTGCCAGGGTAAAAGAATTCCTGGTGATCTGTGTGGTTTGCGTTCCCACCACCCTACATTTAGCTCCACCAGCTGGTTGGATATTCTTCCACAGACTCAAAGTCCTGCTGAATTTCTTCCCTGGCAAGTTAGCTCAAAAGTACGGAACGCTGCAAGTGCGTTCCACCAATCGGCGTTCTTCAGCACACAGCCCCGCTCCTCAAGAGTTCCGGGGGAATCCGGTCATTTCAAAATCCCGGATACATGATAAACCTTTCTGCGGTGGAAAAAGGGGCACATTTATTAACATGCACCAATCTACCCTTATTTTTGGGGGAATAAAGCGTCAAAACCTATTTAATGTGCAATGGCACTTCTTGTGCACATGTCAGAAAATAATTTAAGAAAAGATTGCATTAAAAAAAAAAAGATGAGCGAGGAGCCTGTGTTAGGCATTTGCATCCCAGTAAAAGGTTGCAGTTGTTCTCCGACTTGTTGCCAGAATGAGATTTCTCAGCTGGACTCCCCTGAGACTCGTACAGTGAAATAAGAGAGTGGAGCAGATAGAGAGAGAAAATAGCACCAGAGCGGAGCAAAGGGGATAAAAATTGTTTATGATCCCTTTTGAGCGAGGTCACGTTTTTAATTAGCTCCCAGCTCGGGAGGATTTGAGTCAAGGTTCCCAGTTGTGTGTAAATGCTTTTATTTGGCGTCTCGGCGAGAACCTTTCCTCGTTTTTTTCCTCCAGCTGTTCACAATCGATGAAAGGGCGCTGGATCGGAGAGCCCGGCGACCCCTTCGCCTGCCTCAGACCGAAAACGCACCGCGGTGCGAGAGGGCTCAGCGGAAGCCGGGCTGGACACCGGCCATGCCTCAGATTAAACACCATAATTATTAATCCTGAAGCCTCTAATAGAATAGAATAATGTGCCAGTTGCCAAGAGACCAGGCTGAGCTGAATGAGTGGAGAGGCTTCCTGAGACAGAGATGAATAGGGCTTAATCACCATGGCCGCTGAACTGAGAAATACAGGGGGAATGTTTGAGGATGTTTGTACACCCAAACTTCATGACTCTGTCTTTAAAGGCATATTGCAATGTTACATTTTTTTGTTGTTGCATTAGCGGTATTGATCTTCTCGAACAGAGAGAGTGGCTAATGATGCATACCGTTCCTTTAAAAGTGTTACGGCTAATGACCTCTCACACATTTCACTTAATTTTCCTCCAAGCATTTTATCTTGATTTAGAACATATCTCCATTTTTCACGATAGTATTTTCCTCTGCATCCTTGGTGAGTTCATTATTCGCCTTGCATCTTTCCCTCCGAATAATTACAGGAAATAAGAAAAATTTAGGCCATGTGTGCAGTTTTTCCTTTTGATGAAAAGGGGAGATTTGAGCTACGCGATAGAGAAAAGCCTTTTTTGTTCAGGTTCATAAAAAGCAACACTTTTAAGACTACGCTTCTCATTCAGACATACAGACTGTTTGTTGTGAACAGATATCACAGTGGGACGTCATTCTGTAGACAGGAAGGCTTTTAGAAGTGTCACCATGAGTTTAAAAGGCCCTCTTCTTCCTTCATATTTTGTTTTGTCAACCCTTTTTTTATTGAAAACGAGACGAGTGTGACATTTGGTTTGATAAAAATAGTCAAAACACCTATACATATATTTCTCTAAGACTGACGTTTAAAAAATGCGTTTGCCTTGGCCCAGTTATTTTTATACCGATTCAGCATAACACTACGACCAGTGTCTGCTTACCATATAATATAATGGAAGAGCCCTGCAATCATTTCTATTTAGGTGTCCCTAAAATTCTGGTCACCCCACTCTTATGTATTAACGCGGAAAAACAGTTGGGACACCTCTCAGTGTAACCCAGTACACTTTAACAGCATTACAAATTCCAGTCCCAATAACAATGATTCAAATATGTCTAAACCTCTCTCAAACAGATTCAACATATAACTCCTCCTGAAGGAAGAATTTATTGCAGACCTGTTGTATTATATTCTACAGTGAACATGCAGTGGTCATTATGTTGTGGCTGGTCTGTGCATGCCCAAAAATATTACCAACGTTCAATGTCGTTGTCACCTTTTATCAAAATCCTTCACGCATGTGTTGCTTAGTAAACTTGAACAACCAATAACATCATGACACCATGACTCAATATCTATATATGGGTGCTGTATCATAATGTAGCCCTGAAAATAGCAGTGGCAGTGGGAATTGTTGGCCGCTTGGTTGATGGGCCACGGTTTGATCATTATATGGCGTCTAATGGGATTAAATCTGCAATTCATGCTGAAATATCCCTCTTTCAAGCAGCCATTAACAAACGGCACAGATGTTGCTCTAATGATGGAGATTTTAGATCAAACTGCTTAATGAAGACTGTCAAATGAAGGATACTTTTTTTTTTTTCGAATTAAAAACAAAACAAAACAAACGTTCAAACTCAGCCCATCAAGGCTTTTCACCGGCAACGCGCCCCGTCATGGGCAGGTTTTGATTGACGCATCGCAGCATGGCCTTTGGTTTTGAATCAGCACGCCTCGTCAAACAACAATAAACTGTTTTCAATCAGACCGGTTTGCCGCTTTCGCACCGGCACACCCTCTGAAGAGGGGCCAATCAGTTTTTTTCCCCCATGATTCTGAAATTGGCGAATGCTCGCGCGATGGTAATCGTGGGCCCATGCATAAATCAGAAATCACCGCGCCTCTCGCTTAATGCGAGGACATTTGGAAGCAAGGGAACACATTTGAGAATTTCAGGCACATCAGCCTGCTGCGGCTTCGACAACGACCTGGCGACCTTTGACATTTTCATATCAAAAAATAATTCCGGGAGCCTGTCGAGAAAGCTGCAGACCGTTAGCAGCTCTGGTGCCAGTGCAAGAAATACTTTTGGTAACAAGTTTTATGGAATCAAACCAACAGCGTTTGGTCCATTTGCTTCTAAAATGGCTGAAATTATTAACTGAGTGTCAAAAATTGCGGTAGAATGAGAAGTTTATTAAAGAGGCAGGCGCGCTACTGCTGTTTGTTTTTTGTTTGTTTTTTAAAAGAATTGCGGGTGTGGACTGCAGTGGCATCCAAACTCTTTCATTTACAGCTTAACAGCGTTGTCATAGGAGATTACACCGGGGTGCAGAGGCACACTACGCCTAAGTAAAACACATCTCAGCTGGGATGGCCCGAGTTATTCACCCCTGCACAAAGCATGAAGAGGTTGTTGACACTGCGGCGCTCCAATGATCCAACATGAGGAAGCCCACGCTCCGCGAGGCGCCGGGGTCTCGGAGCACCGGCGGAGAGCAGCGTGGAGGGGGGGAAAGTACTCACAGTTTCACTGTTGACCCGTGACTCACACTCAGGGACAGTATAAAAATATACAGCTAAAGAGATTGGCTGGGAGGCAAAGTTGCCCCATTGGGAGAGGGTGATAGCGAACTCTATTACAGTGAGTGCAGATTGAAATGGAAAAGGAGCAAGGAGGCGCCGGGTTTGACTGAGGATGAGAGGCTTAACGTGATGGGGAGCATTACGGAAGTGATACGGTGTGTGTGTGTATGGAGTGGCTGAGGGTGGCTCACATGCATGCGTTTCACACCTTTCTTTTGTCTTTTGCTAAGGGAGCGCGTTCGCAGATTCAAAACAGCAGCAAAATAGCGCGATCAGAAACACCTCATTCCTCTCACTCCAAATGGGATAATTAAGAAAAACTACTTAATACCGCACGTTAATGACTTTGCCGTCATATGCCCCCAAGGTTCCTCTAATTTCTAACTCTGGATTTTTAATCACACCGGCATTGTCAGATTATTTCCTCTTATCAAGCCAACTCCAACGTTAATTAACGGGTGATAAACTAATAACTCAACATAACCGGGTAAAGATTGTGGCAAAGGAGGCGCCTGTGAGCCACTGCAAGGACAAAAGATGAAACATTTATTCCAGTCTGACGCAAGGAGAATTAAAGATGAGCATTACATGTTCCTCGGTGTAAAGTCATCCCCAAATCTTCCACGACTTAATGAAGATGATGGATATAAGGTTCGGGTCCCGGGGTGAGGATGAGACATATTTTATCAGCAAGTTAAATGCACATCGCTCGCTCTGAGGCTCCTGTGTACCCTGACAAGGATTTACAGTGAGTCTCATCTCCCCGGCTGCCGCAGACTGTTTACCCTGGTCTGTGTGCCGAGCTTGGCCTTGGAGAAGTCATGGAAGAGAGCCTGAAACATTGTGTTATGCGCTCGCTCAAAACCAACATGTTCTAAGGAAAAGGACACAATTAAGTTACTAATCTCGGTTCAGTTGCGGAGGGAAGGCGCGCGGGGATGTGGAGTTCGACGACAATCATGACTCAATTACCGCTCACGCCACAGACAGAAAGGATCTAGACATTTATGCAATATGGCAGCAGTCGGATTCTCACTTTCATTCTTTCACCGACTCCACGAAAGAGTGCTTGCCGATTTTATACCTGCTCGAAGGGTGCAGTGTTGTTCATTTTGAGGCAGATCCATTGAACTTAGTGACAAACGGCAATTTTCATGATACTTTTACACCAAAATTAGCATGTGTATGCAGATTTTTTTTTTTTAAACACAGGAAAACGCTAAAATAGGCGTTTGATGTCATTGCATTGCTGATGTCACAAAACAGGGGCCGCAGACAGACGAGTGCGGCATTAAAGCCGGCGAGACGGCGGTTAACGTCATGTGTTGTAGCGTCTATCATCATATTCGAACCCTGCTTGCACACGAGCGTTTGTGTGTAGCGATGATGAGGTGGAATCGTTGCGGTGAGGGCAGGTAAATTCAGGGAAAACGTAGACCGGGAGTCATGCCAGTCGAAACATGCGGACATTTTTGATGTTTATTCAGAGCAATAGTGAAACAAATGATATTAATAATGTCACGACTACTATTTAATGTTACTTATTAATAATACTCAATATTAATTCAGTGCGTATGACCATTTTTCAAACATGGTTTTGTTGTGATCCGTCTACATATTGTGCAGCCGGATGTATTCATGGGTTTTCTGGCCAGCGCGAGAGGCACTCCAGTAGAGGGGCGGTGCTTGGGCCAATTAATAACCTGCTAAACTTTGGGGCATTTTAATGTATAATATGGACCTTGGCTAGAAGTATGACCTTCTGGTTGATCATTAAACTGCTTTCCTCTTCCCACTTTTCATACTTATTCCTTATTTCAGAACTGCAGAAAACATTCTCGTCAGCTCATATAGGGATAGACGGAAGGTGGATCCGCCATGGTAACATCTTAACAACTTTGAAAAAAATAGTTTCTATTCTAACCACCATCAAGCTGCAATTACACAAAGACAATGCTGAGATGTGGCTTCTATGGCTGCTATAGAAGCACCATGAATGTGTAAACTAAGAGATGAATGCTTGCATAAGCTGTCTTCTGTCTTTAGATATTCAGGAATTATATACATTTACAGTATTTTGTCTTTTCACTGGAAAGAAGTCCTTGAAACTCGCTTCAAAACATAACAGTTGTCGTCTGATTTAATTCAAAACAATCATGACTATACGAAACTCGGGATGAGGCCACATCAACCGCCGACTTTATGAGCAGTTTGTATTCTCCCAGATTTGGTGGCAGCAGTAATATCTGTTTGTCAAGAGGCTTTCATTTCAATAACACGTACAGTACGTCTGCACTTCTAATTACAATGTGAATAATAATCAGAGTGAGGAGCGCACACAAACTAAATTAGATACACTTGGAGAAAATGAAAAAACAAAGATAAAACAAAATAGGCAGCAGCGGAATTAGTGTGCCGACATATTTTTTTTCTCTTATATACACAACATGAGAGGAGTTTCTAAAAATATAAATTCAGGGCCTGATATGATGAGGGTTGTTGGGAGGTTGAAGACATCGAGGCTGGTACATTGTACATTAATTAATTTCCTCCCGCATGCAGAAATTATCTTATTAATCTCTATTAACGACGGACAGAGTTGCCTATGGTCCTGCAATTACTTTACCTCACCTTCGAAATGACGGCCTTCATGTTTTAATCAGCCGTATTGTGTAATTTAACAAAGATGTTAACCCTAACCCACCATAAATGAATAGATTCTGCATTGCTGTCAGGGAAACACGCAGAGCATATAGTTTTAAAGGCTATTTCACTCTAAATGGGACCTTAATTTACAAAATCATTGTGTTGAAGAAGACTTGAAACTTGCGATTGAAACCATAAATCAAAGGCGAAGGAGGGTGATTTTCTCGGACTTGTGCGCCATCAGGTTGCGTTTTGCGGCAGAGCGCGGATGCCCGACCCGAGCCCGATGGAGCCGAGCCAGATGGATCGACCTGATTGAAATGGTGCTTACAATTTGTGTGTCGGTGTAAATATAGCGTAAAAATAAATCAAAATGATGGACTCAGCGTCTGTGTTGGGGGCCGCATCCCCTTCAGTGCCTGGGTTTGTTGTTTATGTTGCAACCCTTGAACGCACCATTAAGGCTATTCAACATTTCAGACATATTCTTTTTTTTTAAATTTACTGTAAGTCTCTTTAGATTAGGCGAACTACATCAGACGTTCTTTGACTGACGGACAGAAAAATGTCTCTCGATCCACACTCAATTTCTACCGCTTAGGTTGCCTCCTGGTGGCCAAGAGAAAGAATGCAGTTTGATGGCACTCGTGCATTCGCTCCGCTTCTTCTATACAATCTGATTAATTTACACACAAATGCACCGACAAAAATAAACAATTAACTTCATAATAATGCTAAACGCAGCATAAGGTGAAGCTTTTCTGTTCATCTGAGTAAAAATAGAAATAACTTTCTATCCAGACGCACAGAAAAACACTCAAAATGTAGCCCCATTTCCACCAACATTTCCAGGTAATCTGCGTGGTTTACATTTTCCACCGCACCCCAAAGTTCTGGAAAATGTATTCAAATCAGGCCGATGACGTATGGCGGGCATGGCAAAAGAAACTGCACGACAACTCCAGTCCAGTAGGGGGCTGCAAGAAGAAGCTGAAAGCCAAACAATCACGATGACGCCAAAAACGGCGACCAGCAAGCCTGCATCGTCAGCCAGGCCGGAGGAGGCCCAATTTGTTCCGTCCCTCGTGTTTTTACTACGTCGCAAATAAATCCATGCGATCTACACGGAAAAGACAACAGGCGCTGTTTGAAAAGACAAGTGAAGCTTGCGGAAATGAAATCAAACAAGTTGGCGGCCGCGCATGAATTTCAAGAATTTCAGGGAACCAGGAAAAGTCTGCGCCTTGGTTTTTCAAAATCTGGGTAAATGATAAAAGTCCCTGCGGTGGCGAGGCGGCTATGAAATATGATGAAGCGCTAGAGGAACCCCTATCGCGGCATGTCTAGGAGGGGTAAACATACATTTTCGTCCTGGGTGACAGTTACAGACGCAGTAAACAAGCTCAACCAGTCTCCTGTGGATCTTTTGTTTACTGCCTCCGCTCCTGATCTGATTACCAATATGGAAGCCACGCAGAACTGCCTCTGTCAGACATTTGTCACAGATTGGTGACAGCTCAGGTTTCCTGTCTCGCTGTCTCACGTCTGCATCCGAACATCAGCCCCGTGTCTATACATCAACTCCGGGGCGCCTCATCTTGTTTGGAAATGAAAGTCTTCATTATTGATTTTGGCTTTGACTGTACATCCGTCTCCAATTTGTACCCCATCCCTCCTTGTCTAAAGCACACTATATTAAGCCAACAATCCATCTCCAGGCCTCACGCTCCGTCTGTGCATGTGGGTGAATTCATAAGTGTGTGTACGTGTGTGTGTGTGTGTGCGTGTGTGCGTGCATGTTTCCCACCCAGAATAAAATTAAGGAAATGGTTTCAGTTCTGAGGTCGGCGCAGCTATCGTAATATTTTTTTTGTGTGTAACAGTTTAACAGTAAGATTAAAACTGTAAAAAAGGTGTGAATAACAAACACAAAAAAAAAAAATCCTAGATGTGCATCGTACCATATTGATTCAGCCACTATGAACGTGCACCCTTAAAGGGACGCCCACCACAGTTGGTGTATTTAAAAAAAAAAAAAAAAAAAAAAAAAACAGGCCCGGCCATCCTTGTGTACATTTGTACCTCTTTGGATAAACTAGATAAAAAACATACGAGGAAAAAAAAACACACAAGATTGATTTATTGACTGACGTCGGCCTTAACGAGACATTTTACACAAGACCAAGGTTGGTGTTTTGCTCTCTGTGTCGGTGGAAAGCACCAGAGAGATGCCTGCTGGCCACGGCTGCAAAACAAACACCACCCGCAACAAGCTGCGAGCTTTTGGAAGTTGTGGCCATTTGATATTAAACACACCCAAACTCATCTAGGTTTTAATCCAGCCATGAAGTAAATGGCATGTACCGGGAACATGAAAATACACGGAATAATGGCGATGACACAGCTGGGAAACCTTTTACTGTGATTGGCCATAATGGATGAGATGTAACACCAATTATGTTACAGCAAACAAGTACATCCTCCGCCGCTTTTGAGTTGATCCCCCCCCCCCTTCATGTTTTAACATATTACACCAAATTGCAACACTGTCTCTGAAGATAAACTGCATCCATATGAGGCTTGAGCGAAGCGTCAGTCTGTACTGAGACGGTCCGCATTAGGAGGTAGGATGGGGTGGAGGTTGGGTAGATTTGATTACCAGATGTAACAGCAATCATTTCCTAATTTTACCCTTCTAGTGCATAAACGTAACTTAACTGTAAACATAGTTATGAGCATAAAACATGGTCGCTTTGTGGCGTTGGGGGACTTGTTGGGTGTTTTACACATTTTTTTCCACAAAGAAATCTCAAAAATTGTATAAAGAGAAAACACAATCCACCAGCATATGTGCCAAATTAATACCATAAGCTATTATTTCCCAATTAATCTACCCTATTAATATTACTGTGAGGAGTTGGAGGTTGTTACAAGGGTTCACTGATGAAAAAATGAAGTCATTAGGAAACTTTATAGACACTTGTAATGTGAACAGTGAAGGTTGAGAACGAGTGAATATGCTGGATTTGTTTGCAGTGAGCATACGTGTGTGTGGATGTGTGTGAGTGTGTGAGTGTGTGAGTGTGTGCGTGTGTGCGTGCGCGCGCATATGCCTATAATTACGTGTCAGGCTCGCAAACCCTGACAGCAATTTGTCAAGAGATCCCCGTCAAGAGTATGAGACAATTTGGTCGTTATTGGTTCAGTCGTTCAATCAAATGTTTCTTTTTCCTCCCGGTTTGAACACTTGCATGCTTTAAGCTCCCCGTAATTACTTCCCATGTGGTCGTTGCTTTGCTCTTCACCATCTTGTGGGGGAATTTCAGCCGTGCCAAGGGCATAAAGACAAAGACAGAGGAGTCGGGAGGGGTTGGGACACAGCTCAAGGATTCCTATGATAGCATCTCTTTCGGAACATCTCCAAACAAATGGCTTTGAGGGATTAACCTCATCCAGCATTTCCTCCAAACGATTGAATAGCATCATCTCTTATTTGTTTATGAACGCGCCCCCACTTTTATTCCCACCCCCTCCTCTTTATTTAACACAGTGGGAGTTAATGGAATTGCTGTGATGGTGATGTATGGGGGATTGTGCGGGGAGACAGATGGGGAAATGTAATTACGGATGTTTCAGGGCTTCGGGGAGAGGGAAAAAAAAACTTGTCACAAAGGAGAGTTCAAGAAACAAAGACAGCGCCATTCATCTTGGGAGACAATAGTCAGAAAAAATTAAATCAAGGGATTTTTACATAAACGAAATTCTTTTAAAATTGTGTTTCACCCACAGCACAAGTGAAAAGCATTTTTACCATTATCTCAAAGGAAGATTGTGCGGTATTCTTAAAAGTGTGGGTTTTTTTGCAGAGGCTTCTGGTGGATGGTCTGGTTTGATGCAATATTCTCCGTATACTTTTTGGAAAATAATGAAACAACCATTAATTTTGGTCGATGTGAAGTGAACCCCGGCTGAAGCAGGTTTTGTTATGACTGCTGGATCAATGCAACTTAACAGCATTGCAAAATCATTAATAACAAAGATAGCTGTTAATTAAAAGGCTTGTCAGTCAATTGAATCTTCAAACAAAGCTTTGCCTTCAGTCGCCCCTCTGCAGAGAACGCAGGAAGCACCAGAGATGGTTTGTTTAAAATCTAGGGATGATTTATGACCACCATATTTGTCAGATAAGAAATAATGCTTTTGGAGTAATACTGCCTTCATCCTCCCAATAAAAATATATAGGACCATCCTACACTTATGACACTCATGGGTCCTTTTCTAATTGGAAAGTGCTTAAACGTCTGTTTGAATGGAATCCATTAGGAGAAGTGCCTCAGAACCCTTTAAAGCTTAATATTGAGTTTTATAACCATTGTTGATCTCATCCATAGACATAGCACATTAGATAAACACTCCCTGCTAAGCTCGAAAAATGGAAAAAAAAAAGAAAAAAAAAAGAAGCATTTTGTTAGCCAGCTAGTGTTAGAGACGCTGCAAGAGATGGAGGGCATTTTCCAAGAGCTCTTTACTCCGTCATGTAGCGTACCACCTACCGATTATTTCAAGGCTAAAAAGCAAACGTCTCCTGACTGCAATCAATTCACTTTTTTTTCACTTTCTATCGATGTCAGGAGACCCAATATCATTGGCTGACAGCAAGACACACGGCGGAGGCTAAAGCTACTTAGCTGGAAACAGCAAAGGTCGCTATCTTCACACTCCATATTAAATATCTCTACAATACCTGAACAAAAAATGTAAATCAATTCAATTTCAAACTCTGAATTGAGAAAAAGGTTCCTTTAATAAGCTCTGATTGGTAGCTATGACCCTGCAATTTTATATTTTCAAAATAAAACAATGTAGCCTAACTTTTATTTTTGACTTTTTTGTTTATGTTTAATGATGTAATAATTCTGTAATGGGATCTCAGCATTAGCGGCTCAGAAATGCAGAGAAAGTGAAATTTCCTACATATTGACTTTAATGTTTTAAACCTCCTTGCGCTGCGATATTTCAAATCAAAAGTATTAAATAATACATATTACATGACTTATTCATGATATTACTCTACGGAAAAGCTGCTGTGTAAGCACAAAGGTCGCCTGTAGTCTTAATAATAAACAACACAAGGGAAAGCGCGCGGTTCACCGTGATATAAATGAATGATGATGAATCAAAAACTCTTGATTTTGAGGTACAAGGAGAAGCGGCGGCATGACGTGACGTAACATGCCTGAGAAAGGTGCAGCCTGACACGTGAGGACCACAAGTTCCTTAGCGAGCCACCTCCGCCAAAAAAAAACCAACCCCAGAGCCATCAAACTGGAACATTTCCACATCCCTCATGCCGCCCCCTCAGCGAGACAGTCCGTCAATCTTCCTGCCCCCTCTTTTTAACCTTTCATCGGACATGTTTCATGGCGCGAATAAAGTGGTCGTCAAGGCTGCGGGGAGGACGAGGTCACCGAGAGGCTGGCAGGCTGTTTCCAGGGACCGACGGCGGCTCGAGGTGCGCAACGTGAGCGGCGGTCCTGCCGCCGTCGTTCTTGGAAACTGGGCATTCTTTTTATATCACACCGGGACAGAGAGAGACGCAGCCGGCGATTAATAGTGCAGGACCAGGTATGTGTTGAGAAGAAAAAGGTTAACACTTTGCTATCCCTCCCAAGAACCAACTGAACATTTTTTAGGAGTTTCCTGCCTCTTTGGAGCTAAAAGTCACAATTTAGAATTAAAAAAAAAACAACCCATCATTGACTGTCTTTACAGCATGTCCCCTGGAGTGGACAACAAACCATTTTTACTATAAAAAGCCAGCAACACTTCAAAATCAAAATGGGCTAACAAGAAAATAAGAATGTTAATCCATTTTCTAATGAAACTTTCTAAATTTAACTAAACACTTGACCTGCATCTTTTGTTGAAGAGCAGAACGGAATCTTGTACGTGAGGCCGCCTTTTGTTGCTCTGGAGTTTTTCTTAGCATAAAAACCAGGTTCTCCTCATCCCACCCAAACATATGAGATTTTATTATGAGAAAGGCCAGGATGTCCTCTACTGAGCACATCTGGACTAAGTAGAGTAGCTCAAATGACTCAAAAGAAATAGACAAAAAAAACGATATCCACCGTAGAGGACACAAATAGGCTGGGTCTCTGGATAGCTATTTCTTACAGGAATTTATTGTTGGGGTCTTTAGGGAGCGCAACAGTGTTTCAATACCTTGCGAAACTGCCAACTTATCGGCTTCTTAATAACCTCTATAGTTTCAAGAAGGATATGTGGGACCCTTTTCATGGGCCATTAAGTCTCCCAAGGTCTCCAGTCAGCACTTAGAGCCAATTAAGACGATCAATTAAATGATACCAGCCAATAGTCTCGAAAAGAGGGTGACATGTGCTGCTGTTTCCGTTGGATTTTAAAGCCAAAACTGCTAAAAAATATTTCTTGTTCCCGAGCTGTGGTGACAAAATGTCATACTCTCTGCTAATTTGATGTGGCATGATGGGAGGAGTGCAGGTACCGAGGTGCTGTTTCTCGAGGATTTCACGCTTCTAAAACAGAGCTCAGCATGTTAAAATCTATTTGATATATTATATATGCCGGGAGACAGAATGTGTAGGTGTTTTTTTGTTTTTTTCCATGAAAAATTTATTGTGGATGCTCAAAATACTGCCACCGGTGCGGCATAGGGACTTGATGACATAAGCGAATGTCCTTCAGCTACGTGTTCTGGGCTCCAGCTGGCGAGCATCCGTCCTGCTGAAGTGTCCTAAAGCAAGACGCTAAACCTTTAAGCACAAAAACAAAAACAAAAAAAACACTTTATGAACTAAGGTTTTGCAGAGCCTGATGCTCCTGTCTTTGTTCAGTGAACCCGCACTTGATGTGTCAGTATTTAACTCCTCACTTCTCGGTATATTTTCGCAAAGCATGAGTGGAGAGGGATCAATGAGGCCCTTCATGCAGATGGCTCATTGGCCAGTCGGAGTAATGGAGCATAGAAAGGCGCCGTGCCATTGGCTGCTGCGCGTGATGCCTTGAAAGATAGATGGGGAATGCAATCAACCACTGCCGTTTCAGCTCTATCATTCTCAGCACTTGGTCACATTGCCAGGTGGGCTGGCAATACGCGGCCACACACACACACACACACACACACACACACACACACACACACACACACACACACACACACACACACACACTCTCACACCAAATTACATAGAGACCAGTGGAGCTCAATAAACGATGAATATTCATGTGGAATTATCAGTCTGGCAGGGAATGTGTTGGAGATTGAAAATGATCTGTGAATAAGCGGGCCGATGCGTCGACGCGCTGATGTTCGCCCCTAAAACGGGTGACGCAATCCAACGTTTGCTTTTCTGGAAATTAAAAAAAAAAAAAGATATAAGTTGAACGAGCAATTGCGAGATGTTCCGTAACTCTCGTCACTTGTTCTCCGTTTGGATTCCACACAAGACCTCACTTTTTTTCTCCGCTAAGCCGCAGTCCACCGGCTGCAGCTCGCCAACGCAGATGGCCGCGCGGTATGCATTCTATACCCTCAAGAGTCTGGCTAGCTGTAGCAGTGTCTGTGGAGCTGTGCGCAGTCCAAGGTTATTTCTTGGTCTTGGTAAACATCCTGGATCAGGGTGTACACAGATGGCGGGAAACAATGGACTGGAACTTAACAGGGTATTTAGTTAAGAAGGGGGAAATCTTAAAGGGGCACACCAGTGTTTTTTTTTTTGTTTTTGTTTTTGCAAATCACGGCTGCCAAAAAAACGAACGGAAAAAAATGAAACATTGCCGCCGTTTTTTTTTGTTTTTGCAAATCACGGCTGCCAAAAAAACGAACGGAAAAAATGAAACATTGCCGCCGTCGCACGCAGCCCCGCCGAGCCGTCGTCATGCTACGACCGTATCAATGCGCAGCACAGACGTGTTTAGGTGAGGCGGACGTGGAGCAGATAAAAGTAGTTGTCAGTGGTTTGAAACCGGGCTCACGCGGATGATCGATTATCTGGGACTGCGGCGGCGTCGACGTTCCGCGCATACAAACGGCATCTCGTGCGCCAGTAGTCCCTTAAAGAGTGTGGCTGGTTGACGTTACTCGGGCTGCTGCTTTCGGAATACGTTTGGATTCGAGTATTCTGTCCATTCTTTTCGGATAAATCCCGTTTTTGTTTTTTAAACTAGATCAGTGCTGTGTTATGAAACATGAAAGCATGCAGTCAGGTGTTTAAAAACTCACAGAACAGGTTTTTTTTTTTAAATTCAAACTCAACGCTTTTATTAGCAGGGCTGAAAGCGAGAAGCGGGCGAGCGCTCGCACAGGTGGGCGCGGAGGGACGCAGCCCGACGCGGCTAATTTACCAAGATCTGTCATGAGATCTTGGTAAATTAGCTTTCTTGCTACTTAAGCCCGACACTGGCTGAAAATAATGACAAAACCGAAGGCTACATTCAGTTTTCTAGCCGTTAGCATTCATCAGTTAGCAATAATAATGGCGTACCTTGTAGAGGCTCCGAGTCCGCTTCAGGGAAGCGCTGCTGATGTGAGGATGCCTTTGGTTTCGGGTGTTGCAACGCTGACGAGGTTCTGTCGTGGTGGGACGAGTCCGTTTCACCGTGTTTGCGCTGCGTTGTCTGCCTGACGCGGCGGAAAATGGTCCCACGCTTAAGACGTTTTCTGTCTCTTACTCATGCCGCTGTTTTCGCTTCCCGCCGTTTCCACGGAGTCAAGTGTACGTCGCGCCGCCGTACGGCTTAAAAGTGTGCTTCAGTTTAAACGGTCCATGTGGAACAATGATACCGGAGCTGCGGCAGTGATACGATGGCAACGAGATGGACTTTGATGACATGAATTAAACGAATCAGGGTTTTTTTGTACTCAAATTATTTGAATTATTATAATAACTATTACGCGGGCTCCCTCGGGTGACTACCAATCAGCACACACGTTAGATTTTTAAGAAACTGTTTGCCGTCGTGTGATGCAGAACGAAGCGTAAACAGTGTGAATCTTAGAAATAAAAACAAAAAGGCTTCTTATTTAAATTGTTGCTGCAGCCGACGCTTTGAATGGTTAAACCCTCGTTACCGCGGCTTTTATCGCGCATCAGTTTGGACAGTTTTACACTAACTCTGTATCTTGGCTGTATGCGTAAGCTAGTGTCGTGTACGTTTTTTGTGGTGGATTGTGTGCATGCGGCATTGAGGGAACTCGATGTGGCATTGTGTCTGGCGATAGAGCGGCGCTGAAACTCTGCACAGGGTGATTCAGACCGAGAAACTTCAGATTCAGGCTTTTGTTGTCCATTACAATGCAACGATTTGTCTTTGATGTGGCTCGCGGCTTTAAAAAAAGTAGTTGCACATGTGTATTCTAGAGGTGTGGGTGGTTTCTTTCCCCTCATCTCTGGCAAAAATACATTCAAGGGCGAAAAAGTGCTTCCTCATCTTTGTTGCCCCTTTCGAACAAAGTTAAATTCCCACTGAAGCATGCATTGTGTTTTAAAAAATCTGTTCACTATTAAGACACTAGCTCGAGCCCTGTGGTCTCGCTCTCTCTTCATGTGCTATTTGAATCATTTGTTTTGGATCTATTATGCATCTAGACATGCTAATGTTGTGTCAAGTAACATTGCATCAGTCTCTAAAATGAGCTAATTTAATCATTTTCCCCCCCCTCGCGTTAAAAAAACAGCGTTTTTTTTTTCACGTCCAGTTGCTGCCTGTTTGCAAATGACCTGCAGTAGATGCTGAAGGAATAACAGCGAAATGGTAATCAGATGCTAATTTTGATTATAAGAAACCGTAATTATGTCAAATGCAGAGATTTGTATTCGTAGAGGAGCAGAGTGGATTGATGCACTCGGATCATGACAGAGTGAGGGGTTTTTTTTTTTCCCCCGCATCGGTTGAATTATGAGTAAACTGACCCCAACCTGAAGCCCCGTCTGACCAGAGCTGTATACATCCTCTCCCATATTCTGTCCCATATTCAGGAGGGTGGGCCTTAGCAACAGTGACTGAGCAGCTTCTCATGGGCTGTACCAACTCGCGCAACCAGCGAGGGGTGTTTGTCCTGTGTGCGTGAGCAAGCACGTCCGCGTGCTGCCTTCACATAGACAATGACTCTTTTACCTTTTGAGTAAAATAATAATAAAAAGCTCACGGTTTAATTGCCCAGCACAGACTTGGGCGCTGCAGATAGCGACAGCTGCTCTGACTGATAAAGGTTTGTCAGAGTAATTGTGCAGCGAATGACGAGCGCGTGACGTCAGCGGCGATGAATCTACGCTGCCACACACGCAGTTTCTGAAGATCCGCTTGGCTTTTTTGCGACAGCTGAGGTTCATGGCTCGGCTGTCCGGCCTACAGCTTCACCCGGCCTACACTACCCGCTCGGTACAAGACGATGGACACAGTGGAACATATAGCGGCTAATCTTCCCCCCCTGTACACCCAAAAAAACAAAGCTAAGGTGGACGGAAGCGACTCCACGCGAGTGATAACGTTGCTCTGGCCAAGCATTTGGTTCTGCCACGACGGCTTCGGGGCAGAGGGGGTCCGGTGTTGCTGTGCGTGACATGTTCACGCCGCCCCCCCAGGTGGACAAAAAGCCAGTCAACGCGGGCTTGATCATTGCGAACTCCTCGCCGGCCTCAGTCATCAGGTCCCGGCCTCGTCCCCTCCGTCCCATTATCTGCCTCTCGCCCGAGACTGCAAGCGTGCCGCGACATGAGTGGAATATTCCGGAGTTTTGAGTGGCATCTCTGAAGGAGTCGGGAAAGTTTATATTGTGAAATAAGTCGAGTGTGTGAACGCTTGTCGGGCCGTTTTTTTTTTCTTTCTTTTTTTTTGGCATGCACCAGGACAAAGATGGGAACTGTGGGAACTGAGGCCTCAGGAAGCCGCCTTTAGTCACTCCTGTCACATTCCTACCAAGATGCCCCAACAAGATGCAGGTTCTCAAAGAGGCTGATTTAATTACATAATGGGAGCTAATAAGAAAATTAGGATAATGAATGTGTGTCTGCCCCCCCCCAACCTCCCTTTTATGCTCCTTCCTCCCTCCGGCTCTCCACATCATTGGCTCCCCGCGCTACCTGGTGGTCTCTTCCTCAGTCACCCTGAGTGTTTGAGTGTGAAGGGATCAGTGTAGCTTGCGGTATGAGATGCCAAAGGAGGGGAGTGAGGCTCTGAGTGAAAAAGACAAACCCGGAGACACCGAGAAGGCAGGCGGTTGTAATGGAGAGCCCCTGGAAGCATTTGGCTGTATTTCTGAGCAGTCTGGCTCCTCTGCTCTGTCGCCGCTGCTGCTTTTTCTTCTTCCTATTTGGCGACTGATAGCTTGACCCTCCACCATACGTCACGTTGAGAGCGAGCTGGGCGAGTGGTGGCGGGGGGTGGTGGTGGGGGGCCGGTTAGGTCACAAAGTGCAGGGGCCTGACCCATTCTGCAGGTATGTGAATTACAACCTGTTTTCTTCTTTTTTTTTTATAACCTCTTTTCTGATCCCTTTGCATCTCTGTTGCGTTTCCAGGCTGGTTTGGAAGTGCGCCTGAGGCTTCGCTCGCTCGCAAACGCACCCGCAGCAGTCTTGTGTGATCCGGCTCATATTCCGAGACGTTCAGTAAAAAGCGCGGCCCTTCAAAAGTGATCCGTTGAGGGAATTCCGAGCTTCGAGTCGATTGCATGTTAGCGCCTTGCGTGCACCGATCACGGGTGCGAAGGCAACCGAGGTCTGTTTATTAAGCGCCACATTCATAAGCTCCAGCTGTGCGACCCGTCTGAAGAATGCTCGGTTGCCTGCGCGTCGGAAGTTTTATGACTACTTCCTTAGAAAGTTATGGTTTTACACACACGCGCGAAAGGGAGCAGGGAAGATTTTAGACTTGCGATGATGGGAAGATGGAAGTGGTAGTTAATTCGATCACAGTCAGAGGGCTGCGACGACGAAGCGATTATCGATGCTTCTCGTTTCCTCACCGTGTGATTGTCCATCATCACATGTTGCGGCTCTCATGTCGGGTTTCTTCAGTGGTTCCACGACCTGGGTTCTGGTGTCGTCGTGGAGTGCCGGGATTGCAGTGTCGGTGAAATATCTTCCAGGTGGAATGTTGTACCTCGTTTCAGAGTGAAGAGTCCTGGTTCTCAGACGCAAGTTGTTGGCAATGAAAGTTGTGATAGCGATAGCGTGACTGGCTGTGGCCCTTTCTGAGTTAGGTGGGAGCTTTGATTCTGCTCGCTCGATGTCCCTCTGGATTTTCTCCGTCGGGTTGCAAATGTGAGGACTGTCCAGGAGGACTGCTTTTTGGTTCCCCTACTTGATATTTTTAGGTCGCACGGTTGAGCGATGTGATTAAATACCTCAACTATCAGAAATTGGCTGCATCAGTTAAGAATGTTTTTTTTTTTTTTCTTTTGTCATTTATTTCGTGAAATTGATCTCCTCCAGAATTTAACTCTAAGGAATTTACCTGTAAGTTATAAAAAAACCGCTGTTGGACCATATTTCACCGGCTCTTGATGCGCCGATCTCTCGCTCCGTCTTTCACGCCGCAGGCTGCTGTTGATTTGCGCTGCGAAAACGTCCTCGGCTCATCAGCCGTGTCGGCGAATTGCACCAAAATCTGCGGCTGCGCGGTCGCTGAATATCACAGTTTTGCAAATGGGGCTTGCGTTCACACAGTGCAGTCCTCATTTACCCTTTCACACTCGGGTTCACACACACTTTAACACACTAATGGCGAAGGCTGCCATGCAAGGTGCCAGCCCGCTCATTAAGAGCAATTATTGGTTTAGTGTCTTGCCCAAGGACACTTCGACATGGTGTGTGAACCAGCTACCTTCCGAATGCTGGACACCCACTCTACCAACCACTGCTAACACACCCCCAACCTCCCACCACACCCCCACACCCTGTAATTTGGAGGCTGCGGCAAACACGTGCCGCACGCACCACGTGACTCGGGCTAAAACTAAAAAAAAAAAAAC
>CAAKHG010021331.1:0-10603 GCA_901007715.1 Dactylopterus volitans
CAGTTCTCCCTTCAGGAGGAGTTTGATGTTGAATTGTGATTGAATGTGTGTGAGAGAGGTGTTGACATGTTTGAATGATTGTTATTGGGACTGTAGTTTGTGACGCTGTTGGACTGTACTGGGTCACACTGGGAGGGGTCCCTAATATTTTGGTCACCCCACCCATATGCATGAGGATGACCAAAATATTAGGGACGCTCTCAGTTATTCTTTGAGGATGATAGTTTTGCAAAATGCCTACACTGAATTAATCTTACTGCAAAGTGAAACTTGTTCCGTACTTTTTATAGTTTTTGTAGTTTCAAAACAGGAAATAATTTAAGCTTGACATGTTCAAATGACACGAGTCTTAGTTCATTGTGGTCAATGTCAAGCTAAAGTGGAATTAAGGGACTTTTCAACCTTTTTTTCCTCCATATTTTCTGGGTCTGATTGATGAGCAGGAATAAAAATCCTGTCGTTCGGTTCCACGTGAGTGAAAATGCTTTAACGGTCATTTGTTGCATCTTTCTCGCGTTCATCTGACAGCGCTACGAGGATGACGCCCGGAAAGAGACGCTTTACATGACTCGCCTCCCCCGTCTGTTTGGACGTGTGACGGCGGCGTCACGGCCACTTAAAGGGACAGCGCGCCCAAAAAAATAAAGATCCACTTGTTCTCCACTCGCCGTTTTTTTTTCTTTTTTTTCCCGGGGTTAAACGGTGTCGCAGCCAAATGTGGCAGGACCGCATTTTTGATGTGTCTTATTTCTATGTGCCACGCTAATACAGCCACTTTGCCCTTGCTGCCTGCAGCCCTGCGGCGTGCTGGCTAGCGCCTGTCTTTGCGCACATGCTGCTATTGTTAGCGCAACTGTTGGTTTAGCAACAAGCCCACAGTGGAAAAAAACAGGTTCTTCACATGGTTGGAGTTTGACAATGGACATTTTCGTCCATAACGAACCCTATTTTTTTTCTCCTTTAAATCTCCGGTAAGCTAACAGCATTAGCAAAGTGGAGATTAAAGCGGTGCCATGCTTTTAATTTCGGGGCCCCCCGCTGGGAGTAAATCCATATTTATGTCCCGGTAGCAGGGTGATAATCCAGTGCGGCGCGAGCAGGGGCATCAGCTAATGCCGTGTTGTGTCACGTGTGTCACCGGACTCAGCGGGCAGGACGCCGCGGCCTGCAGCCACTAGCCTGCAGCCACCGGCCTGCAGCCACCAGCCTGCAGCCACCGGCCTGCAGCAGCCACCGGCCTGCAGCAGCCACCGGCCTGCAGCCACCGGCCTGCAGCCACCAGCCTGCAGCCACCGGCCTCCACGGTCGGGGGAAATTAACACCAGCTTCTGTCACCACAGTTTACATTTACGGGGCCGCGACCAGGTCCTGCTTTCAAAAATAGATGTCAGCTCTGGCCTCCCGGGAGGTTGTGGGGGTCACGGGTGTGGTGGTGGCCGGGGGGGCGGGGAGGGCCGAGACGGGAAGGGGCATGCGACGCCAACACCTCATGAGACATAGCTCGCGAGCTCAGAACCGAAAGCAGGAAGGTTTAAAATCTTGTGAAGTGCCTCATGGCGCCCGTCAGTTGGTGCCGATTTCACTTTCTGCGTGTAAGAAATGAAGAAACCCATCATCACGGACGTGGCGGGGGGGGGGGGGCCCTGAACGCCACATCAGAATGCCGGCCAGACAAAATGCAGCAGCAGGTTAGAAAGGGGCCTGGGGGGGGGGGCTGGTTAGTTCTCACAGCAAGAAGAAACGTTTGGTCAAGGCAAACCACCGGCAGTTTGGTGGGTCCAAAGTAAAACCAAACACTTGCCCATGATTGGCTGGCTCAGAGCGGGCGGCTAACGAGTGAAGCTTAAGCTTGTTATCGTTATATATGGTGTGGCATATAATGTGTCCTCTAATATTAGAGTGTTTACGGTAACATGACGCAGCAGAATTCCGAGATAGGGGCATGGGGGGCAGGGGGGTCCTGGGCATCACCTACTTGGAACTGATCTAAAATAAAAGCTACAAGCTGGAGAATTCTTTTTTGAGAATTATTTCTTTTTGCAATTCCAAACTTCCGAAAAGCTGTTCCTAAAAAACTGACATTTATCAAAGAATTAAAAAAAAAAAGGTAAAAAGTCCTTAAACACTTATGGAGGGTAAAGAAAATACCGTTTTGAATGTTTATTTGCTAAGATGCAATTTCTTTTATTTATTTATTTTATTTTCATATTTATGACAACCAACTTGTGAGTTGGGCTCACACGGATTCCGGGGATAGGAAACATATGAACATCCGCCAAGAATCGACACCTTTTACGGGCGACTCAGCGCCGGGCTGAAAGGGTTCCAACCGCTGGTGCCCGTGTGATTTATTGTTCCATGTTCTTTCCATTGTGTTTTTACTACCTGCAAAGCTCCGGCAGCCTGGGTTTCAGTTGGCTTAAAAAAAAGAAAAACCCAAAAAAACAAACCTCAACAACAACTCAGGTCGAGACTCGCACGTTTCCCGTGACTCATTCAGACGGCAGAGACACGGCCGGTTGGTTTCAGCGTTTATTTAGAACCTCACCCCATGGGGGATTTACATGAACGGATAACAAAGTAGAACCTTGCCAAGTGGCAAGAGAGAGCAGCTTCCACGAAAGTCTCGGTACACAAACAACACCGTTAATGACAATCCACATGCATAGTAGTATAAAACCAAAAATATATAGATATATATCTGGGGAATATGGGCGCGGGGGGGGGGGTACGATACAGTTCACCGTTTGTTCATGTTCTAACACCTATCAGCTGTCCAGTACTGTCATGGCCGACTGACCCCGCGTGGAAGGGACGCCGCGCCGGGGTGTGGCCGATGCCTTTGCCAGGCGGGCGACCCGCTGGCACATTTCCAGGTTTTCCGAAAACATATCCAAGACATTGCGAAATTATTGTGATGTCACGTTTCTGCCGCGCGGCAGGGCGGGAGGGGGAGGGGCAGGAAGAGGAAGAAGAAGACGAAGAAGAAGAGCTGCACCATGTGAATCCAAACATAAGGTGATGTTCCACATTGAAATTTAACCTTGGATGCTTATATTTTTCTCTAAAAACGGCTAGCAATCAACTCTGATAAAAAAATTGAAAAAAAAGGTGTAAATAGTACAAATCATGATTAGGCTGTACAGTATAAGAGTATAATACAATACAAGAATTCACAATCACACCTATAAACAGATGCATGCATTGTTGTTTGGAGACAGTTTGTTCTGTGCAATCATTCTTTGGGTCAGAATTGTTCGTCGTTTTTTTGTTGTTTTTCGTCGTAAATTCGAGCCAGCGGTACCGTTCCATGAGGCGTGCGCGTGGTCACCCGACGGCAGAGTGCTTCCAGTGATATTTAAGGCCACACGATGGGAGGAAGGCGTTCTGACTGCCGCTCGGTCTCGTCACAGTGCGTTCAGGCAAAAACCCAAAAAAAAAATTAAAAAGTTGCAAAAAAAAATTTTTGGGGGGGAAATTTTTGCTGCAAATTTTGGCCAAACGTTTTGCGCGCTTTTAGCGGCAAAAATCTTTGACTGCCTCAGAGGAGGAAAAAAAAGAAGAAAGATGCTGACAAGTTTTGATGTGGTGAAACGAGGCCTTTCCAGGTTTGATCGGGATCCAAAGCGGGTGAGACCGGCGGCGGCGGCGGCGGCGGCGGCGGCGGCCGGCACGTGTGCAGTTTTGCTTCACAGCAAATCAGACGATGAAATCGGCATCGGAATATAATAAAAGCGTCTTTGATTAGCCTGGAACGGCATTCCGCTTCCAACCGTTTGTCACAGTACTGATCAATCTTCACATTACGCGTTCGTTCTTGCAAAATCATCGATTGCTAAAGTGAGACGTACATTTACGCTGTCGAGATTAAAATAACACCAGAGTTAAGAAAAACAAAACGCAGCCCGCCGCGTGGGTGGGGCGCGAGGCGGCGCGAGGCGGCGCGACGACGAGAAACTCGAGAGGAAAGCAGTTGTTCCGCCCACGAGCGGCGTCGTGCGGTTCAGCTCCGCCCATTAAAAGACAAAAAAAACCCAAATCAATAAATAATTACGCATTTTTGCTGATTGTAAACTATGATAATGGCCGTTTAGCAGGATTGAAGATCTAGTTGGGAACCGGTCGGCCAAACAGGAGCAGTATGGGTGTGATATGTGCAAAATCTATGAGCCTTTTTATCAACTGAATAAACGAGCGATTGAATAAAATGTAAAAACTTCAAATCCTGTTTTTTTTTTGTTTTTGTTTTTTTTTTGCTTTGGTTTAACTGGCTGATTTATGATCATATATATATATATATACATTATAATACAAAATCATCTCTGGCAATTATAATCAGCGTGATTGTTGTATCAGTTATTGCTTGTAATTATCGGCGCTACTTGCTACGCTGGCTAACGGCTGATTGGCTAGCCATGGCGCTCGTTTTAGGCGGTGTTCTTTGCACGAGGCGGGCGACGACGGGTCTGAGAGCTCAGATCACCCGCCTCCTCAGCAGTTGGTGGTTTCCATCAGCTGCTTGGACAAGTCCTCGTCGCCGGAGCCGTCCTTCCTGTCGGCGGCGTTGACTTCCGTCGGCTTCTGCTTGCGTTTGATCTTGAACATGTCCCACCTCTCGGGCAGCAGGCCCTTGTTGAAGACGACCGACGCCAGCCAGGAGAAGAGCAGAATGGAGAGCAGCGAGGTGGCCACGATTGTGGTGCGGAAGGGGAAGTACTGTGTGAGCTGGCCCTTTTCGTTCAGGCGACAGCCGGGGAAGCGGATGGCCGGCTGGAGGCCGATGAGGGGCTCGCCGCTCATGATCCTCAGGGTGATCCCCATCAGGTAGCCCACAGTCGCGCCGTAGCCGTTGGACACCTTGAAGAAGAGGATGCAGACCAGCTGAGGGAACATGATGGTGTAGGACATGTCCACGCCCACCAGCCAGAAGACCAGGACGCTGTTGTCCAGGAAGGTGAGGCCGGTGCCCGCCAGACCCACCACCACCACAGAGATGCGGATCACCCACTGCATCTCGCGGTCAGACGCCTGAGGAGCAAGCAGAAGTTTCAAAATCAGCTCTGTTGCATGACGAACCGCGCATCCCTCGACCTCGCACCCATTACCCATGAGCCTCGGTGGTGTAAGCAAACTGGCTCACTAACAGGAGCCAGTTCCTTCGGGGCGAAATAAAGAAAAACGCTTATTGTCGGAGGAGCTTCATAAACTCTCTCTGAAGTATGAATGTGTGGCTGCGCTGTGCTGAATGTACAGTAAAGTCAATAGCCTCTTTGTGTTGCCACGGTCGGTTGCCATGTTACAGTCGGCCGGTTGTAAACGTCCCGCTGCTGCCCACATAAGCTGCAAGCAGCGGATTTTGATCCTAAACAGGAGATGACAACGTTGGAGACATGTTTGATCATTTGGGATCTTTTGCGCTGATTTTCCGTTGCGCTCACTGAGTTGCGGGAAATGCGAGACATGAGGAGCAGGTCCAAATCGAAGCGGCAGAGGCACGTTTTGCTTTTAGCACCAACATCAGCAGAGTAAAACTTTTACAGCACAACCTGAATTATAGTTAAATAGTAATAAAATCATTTAACCATAACTAGCGTTCTCAAATCTGCTGTAGTATTTGCATGCTAGCAGGAATGTGTGAGCGACGGGAGTCGGGACACCAGATCAAGTAGCACAGCTAGCTAGCGTAGCTTAGCTGAGCAGCAGTGTCCGCCCACTCGGGTCAGCATGTGATGTGAATTAGTGATGACGAGCTACATTTGAATTACACGCTCTAGTATATTGAATTAATTCATTATACTCGCTCATTTGTGCAAATGCACAAAAAAAAGCAGGACACGTTGCAGATAGCGGAGTACACAAACCCTCCTGCGCTTAATCATATTCTCAGGGTTCATGAGGTTAAAGGTAGATGGGTTGTGGTTCTAACATAATTCCGTTTAGCTTTTCTGGCTGTGCATTAGTTCCTATTTGCGGTGCACATCTGAAGCTACCATATTAGCTTGTTTTGGTACGTTTGGCTTTGAGTAGTTAATCTGCCTTCTCTCTGCACGAGCTGCTGTTGCTACGGTGTCAGGCCTGGCCAAAAAGGACGTGCACCCTGATCCTGAATTCCTTAATTACAGGAAGTGGCCAGTTAGGGCCATACCAAGTGTCTCACACATCATCATGGGGGGAATTTGGGGTATTAGTGTATTTGGTTGTCTTTAGATTACATCGGAATGCATCTGATGATTCATTGTCATCGTCCTCACCTGCTTCCTGAAGATGTTCTTGTAGATGTTTGAGGAGAACAGCGAGGCAGAGGACAGCAGGGCCGAGTCCATGGAGGACATGACGGCAGCGGCTACAGCCCCGATGCCGATGATGGAGATGTACGGCGGCGTGAGGAACTGCAGCGCAATGGGGAGGATGGAACCCGCTTGATCGCGCTCATAAGGGGTCGGCAACCCGTAGGTGGTCGAGTTCCAGTCTGGAGGAACAGATTTATTGTTTGAATAGAGCAAATTAATGTTTTTGCATGTTAAGCACAAACAAATTTGCTGAGAAAGCACGGCCAACCGTGAGCGTGTACCTGTAGACGCGGCCACGGCTCCGATCAGCACAGAGGGGACACCCAGCACCAGACAGAAGGCTGAGGAGGCGAAGCAGGTAACCTGAGCCTGGGTGTAAGATGAGGCCGACAGGATCCTCTGGTAGAACGCTTGATAGGCCAAACCACCCAGAGCCTGGCACGCGGTGAAAGACGGGACCACAGGGTCAGTTTGCACGGCATTGCGGGACAAGAAGGAACAGTCCTTTTTGCTTTTGCTATATGCGGCTGTTCCTCTAAGGCATTTAAAACTCCACTGAGGCAGCAGATGTGAAAGTACTAAACTGCCTCACATGAGATTTTGCACCGTCTTTCCTGACTCACCAGCAGCATGAAGTCATCAAACCACTTGCCAGCTTCATTGAGCTCCACCGTGCCTACCCAGGGGGCCTGGAAAGTCTGGTTGTAAGCGGTCAGTGATATGTCCAATGAGTGAGGGTTGGTCAGCAGGAAAGGAACACACACCCACTGCGTACACAAACAAAATAAAGAATCAGATAATCTGATTATGGGACCAGTGGGAAACCTTTTCAGTTGGACACTGGGAGTTGAAGCTCTTTGTGGGGCACAACCCTCCTGTGTGGCAACATGGTTAGGATTACACAGGACTGATAAATACCAGCATTCGGCTGCCAATATAATCTCACGGCCAGACATATTCATCGCTGGTGGAGGGCTTTTCAATTATCATCTTCACCAGCTGGTGTAGGTTGGCCAGCTTTCATGGAATTTAAATGGCATTCCTCGGACGGAACAGTTCCAGAGTCGACCCTGGACATGCCGATCAGGAGCAAACCGGAAAAGCCTCAACCAGCTTTCGAATCAAAGTCAGTCCAGTGGAATCGCCACTAGCAGTGGACCCTCTCTCGGGTACAAATGCGGTACAAACTTTCAAATCAGGTTGGGTGGGCTTGAACATATTCAAATTTTTCAACAGTGACTGATAGCAATTCATCTTACACATTCCGGACCTTTTAGGGTTGGATGCAGGAACAGTTGACACACATTTATATTACAAAACTGACATTACTTGTCCCGCGAGCGAATTATGCAGTGAACTTTGCATGCTAGCTGTCACTTAAAGGGCTTGCTAGCTTGCTTGTTGTCCCCCACTTAAGTCGTTTCGATTTAATTTAAAGATGCCGGGCTAACCCTTTTTTGTCACATCCCCTCTCATATTTTGTACCTAATTAACAATATATGATGGAAAAATTACAAATATTTCAGTTCTTTGTCATCTTTAATCAAATTTTAATCATTTTTTTCTGAAACAACATGACTTGCTTATATTAGACGTGAACCAGCCCAGTTCAATAAATAACACTGTGACATCCACCCTTGAATCAATCTTCAAACTTTAGTGGCACATAGTTAGCTTGTTAGCATTAGCAGGGCATAACAGTGCATTGTTGGCATGCTTGAAATGCCGCTTCTTAAGACTTAAAATCAATCCTCGAAACAACCGATTTAAGTCTTAGCCGAGTTGCAGTGTTAGCGGTTAGCTCGCCAGCTAAAAGCCGTTTACAAACGAGCCCTGTGAGTCGTTACATCAGCAAACCTCTGCAACCAAATACTTTGCAAAGTCATCAGAAAGAACTGCGGGGTGCCATTTTTCTGGCGCTTTCAGAAATGCTTTTATGAACAAATTATTTGTGGTAAAAAAATCAGTCTGAACTGATTTATGGCTTCCATCGTGAACACGGAGTGAGGGGTCGTTCAAGTTGGAGCTAATGAAATCAGTACATGATTTAATTTAGCAGTAATTTGATCAGCTAGCATAAGTAATTAGCCACTGTAACTCCACTGACTCTGTGAAAATTTGATCCTGCAGTTATTTCTTCTTTAAGTGTTCGGAATGATCACTGCTGGATTTGCCATTAGGTTTTCTGAACGTCATCAAGATAGCAACAAGTACCACGCTTCCGGTTGTTTCCAAGATAAAACCTTCGCTAACAAAGAACAAGCCAGGTGCTTTTGTTTTGAAGATGGGATGTACAATGTAAACGAGCTAACAATAATGCATTTTCACTTTTAGGTGGTGAGAAATGTTTGTACCGAACTAACAATGTATAATGGAACCCTGACCCGAACCCTGACCCGAACCCTGACCCTACACTGTGTACTTAAAGGGGTCGCTATACAAATAGTTCCTTTAGTTGGCAGTGTATACATGAAGTATGAGTATGTAGTAGACAGTATTTAGCACCTGATGTATGAGTATGTAGTACATGAGGTATCAGTATGTAGTACAGGAAGTTTTAGTTTGTAGTACACAGTATGTATTGCACGAAGTATGAGTATGTAGTAGATATTATGTAGAAACTGAAGTTTGAATATGTACCAAATGAAGTATCGCTATTTAGTGTGTAGTACATGAAGTACAAGTGTGCAGTGCATGAATTTGAGTAAGTAGTCAGTATGTAGTACATGAAGTATGAGAATGTAATAGACAATGTGTAGTACATTAAGTATGAGTATGTAGTACATGACATATAAGTATTTAGTTGACAGTATGTAGTACATGAAGTATGAGTGTGTGGTACATGAAGTCTGAGGGTGTCGTACATGAAGTACGAGGGTGTAGTACATGAAGTATGAGGGTGTAGTACATGAAGCTGGTACGCTAGCAGGCCACTCGGAGCGCGATGCTACGCACCAGGCTGATAAAGATGAGGATGAGCTGGATGACGTCTGTGTAGGCCACAGAGTAGAGCCCCCCCAGCAGTGTGTAGACGATGGCCACCACTGAGGAGATGATGATGGAGTAGACGTAGGACAGGTCCAGGATCACGCTCATAGTTCCTCCTGGAACAACACAGCAGAGGGATGAGCGCCGGCGGACTGACGGCGGACTAAACCGTCTCCTAGCACGTTAGCATAACAAGGTACATGCAGCCGCTTTACTGGGATGAGTTTAATGATTAGCTTCTCAGCCTCTCTTTTGCCTTTTTTTAAATCGCTTTCTTTCTCTCTCACACACACACACACACGCTCGCACACACACAGACACACACACACACACACACATACACATGCATCCTCTTAAGCACTTTGATGGACTAACAGGCTCAGCGCTGACACTGTCATGTTACACGATTCGTGCGCCTTGTGGTGGTATTTCCCAAAAAAAATAACAAGAACAAACAACAAAAAAAAAACAAACACTGTGGCAAATACGATGGAGCGTAAACGTACATTTCTAGTCGTCTATGTCAGGAGTGGCTCTACACCTAAACTTGGGCTTCAGCATTTGAAGAGCATCCAACAGCTCAGGTAAAGGTAACGTGAGTGATGAATAAGATTAAAACAAACAGAACCAAAAACACAGAACAGAAGCAGCCTATTGATTGTGAGACTCCAAAACTCTTGTTTTCCAACCCTCTGGAGGTGAATTATAACCTTTTAATTAAATAAATACTGGTAGTTCTACTGTACATTAAAAAAAAAAAAAAAAACACGTCTTCAACGAGTGGAACTGGAAATGTATAAAAAAAAAGAAAAAAAAAAAGAATAAGTAAACAAGTGAATGAAAGACATCTTGTTACTCAAACAAGGCAAGCAAAACGTCACTACCTTCACAGTCTCTTCTCCAACAGTGGCAGAGTCGCCCAGCCGCGGCCTGCAGCCACACCACAACAATGCCCTTAAACAGAGAAGTGTCAGATCGGCACCATCGCTCGCCACTCACCACCCCGCTGACCTGCCGCCCCACCACAGACCCCGCCTCCAACCCCGCCCACCCTCCCCCATGTCTACGCCGGGGTACACATTATAAGACTTTTTTTTCCCTTTTTTAATCTTAACCGATTTTCTAAATGCGAGAGAGTACCCACGCACACACACACACGCACGCACACGCACGCACACACACGCACGCACGCACGCACGCACGCACGCACGCACGCACGCACGCACGCACGCACGCACGCACGCACGCAGGCACGCACGCACGCACGCAGATTCCCCCACCGACGTCCACAGGCGATTCTAAGAACTCCAAACCTGGCGTGAAAC
>CAAKHG010021332.1:0-12747 GCA_901007715.1 Dactylopterus volitans
CACACACACACACACACACACACAGAAGCTACCAGTGACTCATCTTAAGGTTATATTTTTAGACCTTCTCTTATCATGCCTCTAGATGAGAGAGTCCCTTGACTGAGCAGCAGCAGCAGGAGGCCTAGGAGAGCAGTTGTGTGTGTGAGCGCCATCCTGTATGGCCTGTTTCTTCTTCTTCTTCTTCTTTCTGATATCACTGCAGCTCATGTGCAGGCTACTTATACTGAGCCTAATCCTCATTTGTGACCAAAACTCCAGCCCGACGTCACCTCTCCCCCTGCAACTCTGCAAATATGTCTTTTGTTGGTTTTGAATGTGATTCTGAAACAAAAAAATTAACACAAGCGCTCTTATCAGGCGGCGGCAGCCAGTCACTCCTAATGTGATTTATGGATTGAGTAAACAGTATTTCCTTAAGTGACTTAGTAGCCCTTTAGATGATTAATGATGCTGCTCGTGGTTATTTTTTTTCCTCAGAAGGCACGAATGAGAAGGGCTGGATGTTTTTGGATCGTTTATGTATGCAGACGCAATTCTGCAGAGAACACTAGAAAGGTCATCTCCAATTCCTCCAGGCAAATGTGTCATTACACAATCCGGATGTGGCCTTTGAAAGAGATTAATAAATGGAAGTAGCACATAGTGTCCTAAAGGATGCTTTCCTCAATCTATAAGTCAAGTTTGAAAATGGAGCCCCTTGATAAAGGCGTCAGTCTGTATCTTGGATACTGACATGTCTGCATCAGAAAAAAAGCCCAAGTTATGGAAACTGTTGCTATTCAAGCAACGATGACAATAGAAGAGCCATTCGTCCGCCTTTTTCAGCCGGGGTCTTGGAACAAGGACCCGGGTAATAGCAGCCATATAATAAAGGCAAATCACAGAGATGCTGCTGCTGCTGCTGCTGCTGCTGGCAGGTTTTAAATTGCTCTGATTAAGAGGCAGGTGCTATTGGCTAAAAATGGTTATGATTTCCTCTCAGGGGTGATGTAAGCCACGTAGGACCCGCTTGAACGCGAGTAACCCCGGCTGTTTTACCGAAAATAACCCGGGCACTGCAGCATCAGCACCGGGCAGCTGCGCAGGTGCGGCCGTTAAAGAGACAGCGGGGCCTGGAAAAAAAAAAAGAAAAAAGAATCACCCAAAACCTTCCTGACGGAACCTGAACCCAACACTCGTATCAATATTGTGATAACATGAATGGGGAGGGGGCATCTGCAGGTTTATCCCCCCCCCCCCCTTTATTTACGAGTTATTCCTGTTTCCGAGCCGAACGTGGCAAAAAAAACCAACGCTTGAAAGGTTGGAATTGGCATCTAAGGACGGATTAATGAAACATAACGTGTCAGTCGATCCGATTCCGAATAAACCCAATTGTGTGTGAAGCGACCGGCTGCTTGTGGCTGCTCGGGCTGAAATCATCATCATCATCATCATCATCCTGTGTTGCATGGTCTGCAAATGGGACTCATCACATGATATCTGCTCAAACGTGACTCGGGGATGAGCAAACAAACAAACAAACAAACAGGGAAAAAAAAACAAAACATTTATATATATATTTATATTTTTCTTCCAGTAGCATCCTGCCAGCAACGCCCTGCATCCCAGACCGCTGTGCGCGCCACACAGACGCACCGACGCTGACAGGCTGCTGCTGCTGCTGCTGCTGCTGCTGCTGAAGCTGAAGCATCTGCTGCTGGCTGCTGAAGCATCTGCAGCGCCGCTCGGCCGCTTCCCTGCCATCCCAGATGCCACAGACGGAGGATTACCGACGGCACCGGCGGGGACGCGTGTGAGGATCGGGATGCGCGCGCGGGGCGGACGGATGCCACGATAAGGATGAATCCCGCCGAGGGGGGAGAGAGAAAGAAAAAACAACCCCAACCAAAACAACATGACTGGCATCCCCGTCCCCATGACGCCCCAGTCATAGTTTGAGGCCGGACATGATCGCAATCTCAGGAGTTGCTGTGGTGGATGCGGGATGATGCGCGCCGCACCCCGAGAGATACTGAAGAGGAGAGCAGCTCGGTCCTTTATTGCCTCTCAGCCGATCCGGATTTTCCCTGGACTTTAGTGGGCATCTTGGGTTTTTGTTGTTGTTGTTTTTTGTTTGTTTGTTTGTTTGTTTTGTATCCGGGGCTGTTCTGGAGACCCTCCGATGTGCAGGGATTGTCCTGTTCTGTCTGACGGGATCAACTGAGCGCTGTTGCTCTCGCAAGGAGAACAGGCTGCTCAGGCTTCTCGACTCGGCATTTCATCACACAACAATAATAAGTATGTGCAACGTGTGTGTGCATGCATGCGTGTGTGCGTGTGTGTGTGTGACTCAACAGAACGCCTGGTTAAGCCACAGGAGCCCGCGAGCATCCATCCCGCGAAGAGTCGGGTCAGTGATTTTTTTTCCAGCCTAGGTAGTTCCTGGTGTATTCATTGGCATCATCAGTTTGCTGGTAACAGGTGCTTTTTCCAGGGGGCTGCTGGAGGGCATCTCTCATTACTGACAGGTCATTTGCAGAGAGAGCAGGAGTCGCCACGCCACTGCAAAGCCAGATGCATTTAATAATCATATCTCACCCCCTAAAGAGTGTTTTTTTTTGCTTGTGACCGCGCTCACATGTCCCGGGCGCCGGGGGCGGCACATGACAGAAGATGGAGGCCTTAATCTGACTGAGGGGGGCCATTAAAGTCTGCCAGTGTTTTACTGAGCTTATATGCAAGGCTGGTAATGGAAATCCGTTAATGGCAGGGTGATCAATAGAAGCCGTGGTCGGTGTTCTTCACTCCTCTTCAGATGAGTATATTTTATTACATAGGTCGTGGTAGGCACTAGTAGCCTGGGAGTGTGGCATAGACTGCATGGCATGCAGAAGCGGATGTTTGTACACACTGATCATATGATACCGAGGAAAAAAACAAATTGGCAGCATATGATCAAGCAATTGTGGGATTTGAGTCAGGTTTCATATATTCTCTGTGACTGGAGCGTCGACTGTCATGTAGTTGCCACTGTGACCTTGTTTCTGCCACTAAATGTGTCACGCCAAAACGGTACCATCGGTGTAAATGGCCTGATGCGTTTGTCAAAGATGAACGGTGGAAGAACTGCAGAAATTACCGTCGTGAAGACAAGAATAAATTCAGTCATTCATGTGTGACCCCAGAGGTGAAACAGAGCTGATTTGCGTTGATATCTGTGCTTGTATCCATGCTGTTATCGTCTTTCATTTGCTGAAAATGCTCAAAGCTTGGAGACGTTTTATTTTTTTGTTTTTTTTTTAAAGCCAATTTCAGGCTTTTTATGCCCATAAAGTAGACAGTTGATATTGTTTGGACAGAATCAGGTTGTTCTGTATGGCTGTGTTCCTTAATTACACTCTTAAACAAGGGAGACTATAAAAAATCGCAGTGTAGTTAAGCCAAAAGAGGTAGATTTACCTGAGCCTTTCATTTGACAATTCCTTTTTCTACGCTATGCTCTGTTTAACGCATTTAAATGATGCCAGCTCATTGCGTTTACATTTTTATAATTTGGCTTGTCTGCATTATCCTAGTTCAGTTAAATGTATCCCAAATTGTTATGGGCACCATGACCTGCGGAATGCAGGTTTATTTTTATTGTACAATTCACACACAAGGCGAAGAAATACATTGCGTCAAGGAAAAATGACATTAAAATCATACAAATAAACGAAGATATCAAGATAATAAAAAAAGCATTTAAAAGAAAAAAAGACAATTAAACCAGCAAAATGGACAGTTGAGGATTAAAACGAAGCCAATAAAAATGCATTTTGATGGCTGAACAATTAAAATGATTAACAGGAGTAAATGGATTAAATTCATGAGAATGCTGCAGCCAGGAGTGATGTTTTCAGCCCTGATTCAAATGAGCCGACGGTTTGAGCAGCCCTCAGGTGTTCAGGGAGTTTGCGCCACAGGTGAGGAGCGTGGGAACCAAACGCTGCCTCACTTAGTTTGGCCTGTCCCAGGCGACCCGAGGGGGTCTGGATGCCTCATAGGGGAACGACTAAATCTTGCAGATATTTTGGGAACCAAGACCATTAAGTGCTTTGTAAACCAGTGGTACAATTTTAAAATCTGTCCTTTGACACACAGGAAGCCAGTGTAGTGATTTGGTGTGATACGGTGAGGTTTGCTGGTGTATGTAAGGACCCTGGCAGCAGCATTCTGGATCAGCTGAAGCTGTGAAAAAAAACAAAAAAACACCACTACAATTATTTAGCCTACTGAAAACGAAAGCATGGGCGAGTTCTAGCTAAGTCGTAGCTGTGTTTTTCAGGTGGTAATAGGCAGATCTAGCGTTAGCTTTTATGTGGTTGCTAAAGCTCAGGTCTGAGTCAGTAATGACGCCAAGATTTCTGGCTTGATTTGTAGCTTTCGATGACACAAGAGTCAAGGTGAGCGCTGATCTTTGACCTTTCATTTTTGGGGCCAAAAGCAATCAAGCAAAGCAACAACTCTGTCTTGAAACAAAATGAGCTTGTGTGTGGTACAATCAATCAACGTGGGGCTAAATTTCCAATATCGTACATTTCATGAGATAGGCTGCATTTACATAGCACTTTTCTTCCTTAAAGGTACTCGTTATGCCCCAGTCCCGGGGAACAGAGGCGCAACACACAAAAAAACGAGGTAACCAAGGGCAGTTACAACAGGGCTGGGTTTTTATTTTGTTCACTGCTCAAAATTACAAAAAACACAAAACAAAACAAAAACACAAAGTGTATCACAAATTAGCAAAATGACAAAAAGAAAGGGAAGCTTCACTTCGGGGTAAACCAAGGCCAAAATAACAAACAAAATAAGCTACCTTCTCAACCAGACTATCTGAGCCCTGGGAGGAAAACAAAAGGTTAAGCAAAATGACAGCAACTAAAACCTGACTCCCTAAACTCACAAAAACAGGAGAGAAAAAGGGGGATCAAAATAAATTTGCGGTTTAGTCTCACTGCTTCTAATACCGACGAACGAACGAAATACAGCTTTTCAATGCTGCTGCCTCATTCACCTCTTCACACACACTCGTTCACAGACAACATCATACACTGATGGCTCGGGCGGCCATGCAAGTCGCCAACCTGCTCATCAGGGGTAATTATGGGCCCAGTATCTCATTAAAGGACACTTAAACACATCATCACACATCACTGTGTACTGTCTCCTCCGGAGCTGGAGATGAAACTGGGCACTGCTGACCCTCCGATTACGGCCACTCTACCAACTGAGCTTCTTATCTTTACATCACAAAACACAAACATATATTCACATTTATGCTGCATGTGTGGTACTCCATGGTGGATGCTTTAGAGGGACAATCTGTAGGTTCCAAATAAGCCAGTGCCTGTTTGTCCTGTCTTGTAATACAGCTTTGTACCTCAAGAGGCGATAGTGAGTCGGGCGTCGCTGCTACACTCCAGTCGCTCTGCAGATGTCAACTTGTATCCGCAATTTCACTCTTTTTGGTCACCGTCCAAAGCGTTGGAACATAAATTGACTGGTAAATTGAGGGCACAGACTGTATATTATATTCATATTACATTCCGGCTTCACTTCCTTCCACCAAGTAAATAGTATAGATAGATAGCATTTAATACATAATATAATAATTTACAGTATAAATACACTGCCATGTTATGCTGGTGGCATTATTTGGAGTAGCAATCAGGAAATGGAGCCACTGCTGTGTGGCCCGACCCGACTGAGTCGCGAGTGATCAGTTTACCGCTGAACAACTTTTCACAGTTTGAAAAAGATAATAACAGTTATAGAAAGTTATGGACTTTCATATGCATGTAATTCTCAAACAAAAGCCTGTGGGTGTTTCAGATACTTCGCCGAGGGCAGGTTCCGCCCCCTCCACATCTTTGTTTTTTTTTTCAAATAACTGATTAAACTCAAACTTGTAAAGAAAATGAACAATAGAACATTTACCAGAGTGACAATTACTTAAAATAAGAGAGACCATCTTTTGGGGAAAAAAATATATCACGAGTTTTGTTGTTGTTGTTGTTGTTGTTGTTGTTGTTTTTTGGTCCATTTCCTTCCATTAACATGGAGGGGGCAGGATTTATAACCTATACTGCAGCCAACCACGAGAAGGCAATTGAGATCTTTTGGCTTCACTTTTGAGGAGCTTTCATGCTCTCACGTTCATGTCCATCATTTAGTGCTTTGCCTGATATGGTCATTTGCATTTCCTTGTTTATTATTCTAGGGCTGGGCATCCCAACTTTCTGGAGTAGTCTAAATTGTAAAATATGAGATTTTTTGTTTGTTCATGTACACAGTCTACCTGTGTGTTTATCATCAGTGTAGAGCTAGAATACTAAGGGAGCTATAATGCTCACTTTATGGAGCATTTTTGTTAAGTTATTGACGTTTACCAGACGAGTGAAAGAAACAGTGACCTGATTCACATGTCCAGACAGCTTCTGTAAACTGATAACAGGGAAACGAGCTTGTTTCAGTTCAGAGTATTGGAGAGCTAATGGATCAGCAGGCACTACATGGTTTAACACACACTTCAGACAGGGCGTCTTGTCTGACAGGAAATGTGTGTGAATCAGCAATACCACGTGCTGCAGGGCTGAAACCAGATCCCAGCTCCTCACACTTAGAATCTTATTGCCCTCAACCAGCCAGTCCATCGAATAAACGCTAATCACATCACGTCCCGCTCCTGGTTTTAAGAAGGCGACTGCACTTATCCCACTAGGTCTGTTTAGGCAACAGTTTCCTGTGGAGGCCGGCCCATAGCTCAACCAGAAGACAGATCACAGGAATTAAAAGTCATCATTGAAATGTTTGTCTTGTTTACTGGCCCGCCATTAGCTCCATTTCATTTCATCTAAGTTACTGCAATATCTCATGATGCTTCATGCATAGCTGTGTTTCTTGATTTCACTCCTTTTTCTACCGCTTTCCACCCAGTTAAATGTAAATATAATTTGTCAGTCGATGAGGCACGTCAGATGCCCAAATGTAAAAATGAACATGTATATATATATATATATATATGTATCTGAGTTGATTCACATATGAGAATGTAGACAATATGCAGCATGGATTGAATCATCTTCCTTAGGAGACAAGAGTAAAGCTTGAGGACAGTTTTGTAAACTGGCATGTCTGTGCTTGGTTTCAGAGTTTCAGCATGGCTGAGAGGACGCTGGAGCAGGGCTCCGTCAGCATCCCCATGGAGGAGACCAAACTCCACGGCGGAGCGCCTCAGGAGGCGCCCCTGCTCACCCACCTGAAGAAAGTGGAGAATCACATCACTGAGGCCCAGCGCTTCTCCCACCTCCCACGCCGCTCCGCTGTGGACCTGGAATTCAATGAGCTCTCCCACATTATCCGTGAGGGCCCCTGGTGGAGGAGAAGAGGTACGGCAGTCTCAGCTCACGTTCTAACGATGATGGACGAGCACAGCCAGCACCACCCATGACGATCGATAGCTTCAGTGCAGAAATTTCTAGAGAGACATTTAAGAGTCTCTGTGACATTTTGGGAAAATATTTTCTCCTGCCTGTTTTTCCTTGCTCTATTGGCCTGACACAAGCAGCATTTCCCAGTCCGCGCACACGCACACACACACACACACACACACACACACTTGCACATAGCAGGCAGTGTTGTGTGCTGTAAGCTTTGCTGTGCTCAGCAGAGTTTAGACATAGTAAATTATTTACACTTGCAGGTTGGCACACTGCTTGCCTCCATTTTTTCCTGTGTTGTCTGGCGATGGGCGGTGGCAGTGGGTGAGGCCAACAATTGATCTGCTCATGAAAAATGGACAACATTTAAACTCACCGCCTGTAATAACGCTGAGACTTTGAGTCTCAAACCTTTGGTCATCTCCGCTTATCAACCCAACCTCCCTGTGTACACCATGACATTCAGCTGCTCTGTAGATTTAGCAGGGTGGGAACAGTGGATTTTTATTTACATTCATGAGTATCCTTAGCAGTGGCCATACATTATGCATTGCATTTTCCTCTGCGTTATTTCCAGTCTTGTGCAACTCAGAGGTGCAGCCTGCTAGGAGAGCGTTGCTCCATGTTGAATGTACAGAGTGTTCATGAGGAGCCTAATGGGAAGAAGGAGGAGCAGAGGAGGGTTATTGAGTGATGGTCAATAAATCAGCTTTTCTTTGTGCATTGATGCACATCTTTTTGCTTTGCTAGTCTCAGTCAATCAAGATCAAACCCGAGGTTTCTGCTTTTGTTGTCTCCTCGGGGCCTCAGCACATCGGGCCGATCCTGCTCTTGTCAGGAGGCCTCTCAGTTGTTCCTAATCAACTGGCACGTATTTATGAGACGCCTCAATCTGTGTTTTACTTTCTGACCCGAGTGCACATACACGCTCTGCCATATATCACCTTTCTGCTGCTCCTCTGCCGCATAAAAAGCCTCCCCTTTGTTCAGAGCCATTGTTTTTGCTTGATTATTGCCTCATCCCGAGCTCGCTGGCGTTTATGTGTCACTTAACGAGCGAAACTGCGAGCTGTTTCTCGTCAGCGCCTCTTTGTCAGAGCCGAGCTCTAAAACAGGTGTAATCACACGTAGCTTAACACTGTTGCTCTGTGATGTGCGTCTGCACTCGCTGATTATTTCCTCTCAACAAAAAAAAAAACATCACCGCCTCTCAATTATATACAAGTATACAGCACAAGAGAGGAGAGAAGAGAATGAAGATGTTGTGCGCGAGCCTTGGGCGCATGATGTCAGATTTAATATGGTTCGGTCTGTAAGTCACTGCTTATGAGTCATTTCTAAAAATGTCTGTGACTAAAAGGGATTACCACAAAAAGAGCTGGTGACTTCTGATCCATAAGTGAAATTCATTGGGTGGTTGTAGTTTGTTGATGTTGCAGCAGTTATAGGTCGGGTGGTCTGAGCTGCACTCTAACGGCATTTGTTATCATAGGCTCTTCACAGCCATCCATGTTAGGATGAAGCTCCTGTGACCTGCTTTCATGTTAAGGCTATTGTCCTCCCGGGGGACGTAGCCGGTGAAACACTAGCACATCTATTGGGAAGGGAAAGAGGGAGGAGGAGGATGTTTACGTGCTTCTCCACAATCTCTGCTCAGCATTTTCTGATTTGCAGTGAGTTTCTTCCACGATGGTGATTTTCCAGGAGAAAAAGGAGCGTTTGTCATTCACATTTTATTCAAAATGCTCTGCGCTGCCCAGGCTTTGCTCTTTTTAAAATTCACTGCCTGCATTTTTAAATTCAGATTTATGGTATTGTTTCCCTACACAATGCTGGGCATTAAGGTTTCAACCAGTTTGAAAGTAGATTCTGTATGTGTGGAAATTATTGTGTGAAGCAGTCATGTATTTATCTCTCCCTCTTAGACACTCTTTTGATGAATGGTACAGCTCAGAGTATGTTATCTGCTAAATTCCTTGTGAGTTAGTATGAAGAGGCCTGAGGCATTTACCATGATTTCCTTTTTCATTCTTCATTATATGATACATCATATATAACGGGACATCAGTGTGTGTGTGCCTGTGCGCGCGTGTATGTGTGCGCGCGTGTATGTGTGTGCGCGTGCGTGGTGTTTGATGGACGGAATTTGGATTATGAATAAAACTTATAGGGCTTAGAGGGTTTTAGTGTGCTTGTATTTTGGAATTGCAGCATATTGCAGATTGGCATTTTGACAAAAACTGAACCGCATAACAATTCAAATGAAGCTTGAGGTCCATCACACTCACATGAAGCAAATTTATCATCGTTAGACAATGTGTGCACCGGACAACTTTTTATTCAATTAAGTTATCACACATGATAGATTATGTTTTGGAGACCTCATTTCTGGAGTCATATCCAAAAGAAACACAGGCTTAAGGGTTAAAAATGAAAGAAACTCAGGGACGAGATTCAGGTCTGAAGTCTGAGAGGCACGGCATTTTTCTGTAATTGTTAAACAGGACAGGATAAAGAGTATTGCGAGTAGCAAACATTTTCCTCTGGAGCTTGATGAAATATTTTTACCACTGCGCAGGCACATCATTGTAAATGAGGTACTCATCCTCTCACTGCATCCTAGCAAATTGCATCAACAATCCCATTTGTCCCATATATCCTCTGTGATAATCCATTAAAATATGGATGAAATCACAGAATTTGGATAGACCAGAAGGAAACGATCACTGCGGAGAAAATTGTGTTCAGATCCGTGTGGTTTGTGATAATATTGCAATACTAGCGTGTGTGTGGATGTCACCTGTGTCATGGGCTCTAGTCTGAGGTATGTGATGACCCCACCTCAACCTTGAGTCATAACGATTTGCATAGCAATTACTCAGAGATTGCTTGTGAGCTCAGACTGAGAACACTGAGCGTACATTGTCAAATGCTCTTCAGTCAGGTGGGATGATAAGGATGTGCGTGCACAACCTGCAAATGCTCAATACCTACCTAGGCAGGACTGCTCTTCTGGCATCAGTGATGCCATGATCACATTTTACTTTCAGTATCCTGAAGGTTTCAGATCCTAAAACTTGCCATTCTACTGTGCTTCAAGCAACAGGAGAAAATGATGCCAGTGGTAAAAATGAGCCATTTTCAGTAGCAGGCTACACCACTGCGGCCATTTTAAAAACTACGTAAGGGAAGCAGGCAATTGCCTTTGTTTTTAACACTGGCACCACTTGGTGCAGTTTGGTTGCCAGCCCAATTCAAGTTGTGTCGGGCTTTGCAAGTAGCGCCAAGGCCCCACCTTCCTGCCAAAGCAGGTGTGAGTATTTACAACTTCAATGAGGAACTTCTGCTCATGAAAACAACAGCATGACAGTGAACTTCAAGAACTGCAAAAAGGGTTCCAAGTCAGATGTCAGAAAGCAACGGTAAGTTAAGAAGGGGTGTGCAAAGATGCAGCATCTTCGTGGCTGAGCAGTTCCCTGCTAACTTCCCAGACATGTCTATCAAAGCACAGTTGCCATGGTTATAGAGCTGTCAAAGCGAAATTATGTTGCATTAGCATCACCAAAGCATGACCATTCATTTCCATGGCTCCTTTTTTCTTTTTTTTTTCTTTTTTTTAGAAAAAAAGCTTAATATTGTTAAAAGTTATTGAAAAAGGTCAGTAAAATAGCTTAAAGAATACAAAAGTAGTTCCATCAACAACAAAAAAACATACAAAACAACATCACCAACAACAACAGAATAATGATGTGGAGGGTGTATGCTGGGAGTTTCCACAATAAATAATTCAGTCTTCATGATAAATCAATTCCGGCTGTTTTCCCAACATTTAGACTTCCTTATATGTGTCAGAAAAAGATTGAGCAAATTTTGGATTTAAATGAAGAATGTGAGATCAGTTGCAGGAACACTAATAACTGGACTGTGTTTTCTTTTTCAGGTTACAAAGCACTTCTCAAATGTCTTTCTGGAAGATTTAACAGCAGAGAGCTGATTGGCATCATGGGACCGTCTGGCGCTGGGAAGTCCACCCTGATGAATATTCTCGCAGGGTACAGGTGAGACCAGGACCTGTGTCGAGTGCGTAGAGATTCCTGCTTATATTTTCGTAACATTTTGGGATTTTTTATTTTTTTTTATTTTAGTGACGATGAGCACGTTTACATGTGTATCTTGCACAAGTAATAACTGCAGGATTGTTTTTGCTTGTTTTTGAACAGGGAGACGGGTATGAAAGGCCAAATCCTGGTGAATGGGCGGCCAAGGGACCTAAGGACCTTCAGGAAGATGTCCTGCTACATCATGCAGGATGACGTGTTGCTGCCACACCTCACTACGAGGGAAGCCATGATGGTGAGGTCCTGATTTATTTCCCCATTTCTCTGATTCCTCATTGATTCTTAATATTTTGTAACAATTTTTCCGTGTTCTGTCTCTTTTAGGTTTCTGCCAATCTGAAACTCAATGAGAGCATGCAGGTCAAAAAAGAACTTGTAAGTCTGAGTATATAAATTGCATTACGAATATATGTTGAGCTTTAGTTGTTGGCTAACTAGTTGCCCTGCAAGACAATTGAAAATAATCAGCCTGAGGATATTTTTCATGTGATTTATTAAAGCAACAACTCTTGGTAATATTGGATTTACTGGATCTCTGCATCACTGTAATTTAATGATGCACTGTTGTTTTCACTGAGAAAACAGAATTTCTAGGCAATTTTCTTTGTCAGTGTACACCAATATACATGTAAGATAATAAGTGCCAATTTCTTGTGTATGTGTATATCCATTTGCGTGTGTCTGTGTGTGTGTGTGCATGTGTGTGTGTTTGTGTTTGTTTGTGAGTTAGGTAGATGAGATCCTGACAGCTTTGGGTCTTCTGGACTGTGCTCAAACACGTACCAACGCTCTCTCTGGGGGCCAGTGTAAAAGACTGGCCATCGCCCTGGAGTTGGTCAACAACCCCCCTGTTATGTTCTTTGATGAGCCCACAAGGTATGACATCACTCACCTAGTTTGAGTTTTCTTTCTCTCTCTCTCTCTCTCCGTGTGTGTTCGTCTGTGTGTGTGTCAATCTATCTATTCCCCAATCACCCAAATGAAAAGGCCTTGTTCTAAGCGCACTCATATTAGAGGTGAGGACACAGAATTAGAACAGATGCAGAGCTCGTCATGTGTATTAATGGAATATGGATGTTTTGTAGTTCAACACGTAATCTAACCAAAATAACAAAACAATGCAATAAAAAAAAGCTCAATTTAAGCACAATTGTCCAGAGTGCTAA
>CAAKHG010021336.1:0-14159 GCA_901007715.1 Dactylopterus volitans
ATCTGAACTTTATCTCCAGCAGCTGGTATGATGGCGGTTTCATATGTGGAGATGCTGGCATGGCAGTGCTGCAGAGTCTTCTTCTATGGTTGTGGCAGCGGTGCAGAGTCTTCTTCTATAGTTGTGGCAGCGGTGCAGAGTCTACCTCTATGGTTGTGGCAGTGGCAGCTGAATTCAGCGCCCCCGTCACCTGGTCAGCTGGTCTTTGACCCATCAGGCTGTCCAGCAGCTCCACAGATGGACATGTGTCACCAGGTCCAGCTCCACCTTTGCCCGAGTCTTTCTTGCTGTCCTGGTTTTCCTTCTCCAGGTTCTTGAGGTTATTAATTATGAGTTCTGGCGTCGGGGTGAACCAGCCTTCGCCGTCTCTTCCGTGTGTTCCGCATCTCACTGGCTCTTCCTGGAGCTGCTCTCCAGCTTCACCTGGAATTCTGTCCAGATCTCCACGAAACATCTCGTCTCCTCAGCAGACCGCCGCCAGTTCTTCTTCTCCATACTTCCTTCATGTTCGTCTTCACAGCTAAGAACATGACACGCCCACTGATGATGTCACAGCCTGCAAGGAATAACCAACATTTTTTGAGGTTCTGAACCATTTTTTCCTCCAGGTTTGTGAGCGCGGCACTTTGCAGGTGCTTGCAGCTGGAAACCAGACGTGGCTGGATAAAGTGAAAGTTGAACAGGTGTACTAGCGACCATCACGGCCGCATGGTGACACGTTCACAGTCTCCCACTCAAATGTGGGCAAAGCAAACAATTTCAGAGTGAAAGCTGTTCATAGGTCTGCTCATAACACCACAACCTCTTTAGAGTGATAGATGATACAGTTTCATGGCTGGTAAAGAAATATTTTCGTGGGTTCATTTCAGTTGACTTGCCACGAGCAGATGAGCCAAGGTTGGACCTTGTTTAGGTGGCAACTATTTGCTTCCTCGGCTTTGCGACATGCTACTCTGATAAATTATGATGCGATAAAAGCGTTTTATTTTAACGAATCTTTTTAAAAATTTTGATAACGTCAATTATAGTCAGATTGGAGTCGTCTTTTCAGTTCGGATTTATTCTCATTCCAGCCTGTGGACGCATTTCAGTCTAAACATGCAGCTTTGTAGCTTTGCAGCCTCTGAATAACCAAACAGCAGCAGAAAAATTACATTATTAATTAAATGAATGTTTGTTTTCTAACGGCCAGCAGGGGGCGACCTCGGAGGTTGCAAAAGGAGACTTGGTACATGTGTAACTGCGAGAGAAGGAGCCTTTTTCTCACTTGTTTTACTACTTGCTCAATAAGCGTGTGGTCGCAATCACGAGCTCTGAATCCTCACTGTGCTACGACGTTCGTTTCATAAATTACGGTCCCATGTGGAGTAAAAAAAGAAAATGCGTTATAGCCTCAGTCAGCGCCTCCACATCACCGAGTCACCACCGCAAAAAAAAAATCAAGAAAGTGATGGTTCCATCCTTAACGGTCGTAAAAGAAAAAGAGAAAAATATCACTGTATGAACTCAATTAAAGATCTCAGTCATTTTGCTGGTTGTTTTCCGAACGCTGATTTACAGAAGCAGCATTATCAGTCCAGCGACAGGCCACTTGTAAATTCCGCCTTAGTCGCCCACATCCAGTGTATCAGCATGACTCTCGTCGGGCCTCGGCGAGTGAAAGGACGGCCCGCTAACCCCTTTTCTCAGACAGGCCTGCAAGTGTTTAAGGAAAATGGAATATTCATTTTCCAATTGCAAAGTAATTTTTAGACCCGGGCAATAGATCCTGTGAGCTGGAACTCCCCAGAAGCCAGTAAAACATCTGGTGAGATGGAGGCGCTGCCTTGATGAGGGGAAAAAAAAAAAAAAAAAAAATCCTTGAGATGGGAAATTTCTCTGGCGGCGGCCGGCGGCCGCTCCGCCAGCTCTTTGGTCCATTCATGCTCGTTTATCAGCTCCACGCGGTTGGGTCTCTTTATAAAGGAAAAGCAGAGCAGCTCCAGCAGTGTGTGTGTGCGTGTGTGTGTGTGTGTGTGTGTGTGTGTGTGTGTGCGTGTGTGTGTGTGTGTGTGTGTGTGTGTGTGTGTGTGCTGCAGAATGAGCCGATATTTGTTTGTACAGCAAACAAGTGGATTTTTTTTCTTTTCTTTTTTTTTCTTTTTTTACATTTTTACCTGAATTGATTCTGTGGAAACATTTCCAGTCTTTTCTACTTACTCAGCCTCGAATCATTCCATTGTATTTTACATTCGTTTTTTTTTTATCATCTCTCATAAGTAAAGTCTGCTTTAGGAAACAATGGAAACAACACACACACACACACACACACACACACACACACACTCACACAAATAAAACATACGTGTTACAAATAACAAATTGAGCAAATATGTACAATGTACAAATCAATTATCGGTAATCCACAATGAAATACATAAATCTGGAACAACAACCACATACAATACAAAAATGCAAAAGTAAAATAGCTTGAATTTATAAGAATAAAATGCAAATACAATATTTCACTTATGACTTAGATTCACTGGCTGGAGTGAATCAGTGAACCGGATCATCTGAGTCCGTCGTGGTTCCGGTTAGTCGCTAACTAGCCTTGTGTACTTAGCATTAGCCAGTCAGGAGGACTCTATGGATCCGGGCTCATGGAGGCCTGGGACTCCTGATTCCTGATTCGGTGCAAAGATTCGAATCATTAACCCGGCTGATTCGGGGGCCCAGCGGCTCTCCTCCAACACAGCTGCGGTGGCCTGCAGGCTCAGTAAAATCAGCTAGAGCCAGTCAACAACCGATCGAAGGTGCCGTAGACGTCCTAGAATGGAAAGTGGAGTCAGAATACCTCCCGACTGTCTGGTTTTTAATAGATTTAATAACAAAACTTATGATAATAATGACAATTATATTGATTATAATCCGGCATTGATTTTCATGGCAGCGCTCACAGACCAAAACTCACAAAGTGCTGACAATCAAAACAAGTAAAAAAAAAAATGAGGCAACGACATGAAAGCAAACCGGCCCACTCAAGCGAAAAGCCAAACGAAACAAGTGTGAGAACCACGAGCTCAAAAGCACAACTGGCCTGTTGTCTTCAGTCTGGATCGAGCGGCAGGTAGCGGTCCCGACTGGTGGACCTCAGTGTGACTGCTCCGGTCTGACACGCAGGACTTTGACAGAAACCGAATGGGGTTCTGAGAGGTGCTGCTGTATCAGGACTTGAGGAGCGGTGCGACGGGATCTTCTCTGACTCTGAGGGGCATTTTTAAACCGACGGTGAGATGTTTGTGAGACAGCTGCACTGGTGGAGATGAATGCCTGGATGATTGCCTCCAATTGGGGTTTTGGTGCAATGTTTTAAGGTTTAACCTGCTGGTCCAGGTCCAAAGCCCGAATGATGGTTTGAAGTGTATAATTTGACATCATTTGCATAACAATGAAGTGAGATACCTCTTCCCAAGAAGGAGCAAATGGAGGGCAACACAACTGGGCCTTGGACAGAACCTCACGAAGCTCCGCAGAACAAAGACTCTGTTGAGGTCTGTGTTTTGAAAGTGTTTGATAGGTTGGAGTAGAACCAATCCAAAGACCCCCCCCATGTTTATGTCATTCCATATACAGTAATCCTCAGTGTGGAAAGCTGCACCCAAGTCTAATAAAACAAGCACAGCGCATTCGTCAGCCCACATCGATACTGTAAAACTCAAAGAACCACTGTTTCAACTGAGCGCGACTGCAGAAACCAGAAACCAGTCTTCGGATTGGCACCTTACAAGGCCGCCCTTGATGATTAAATAATAATAATAATAATAAAAGCTAGATTAACCAGATAAAGCAACTTGAGATCCAGAGGATCAGTGTTGCATTTGGTTTGAAACTGAGTGAAACTGGATGGAAAAGTGTCAGGCGGCGACAGCGGCTCACACAGAACTTCCTTTCAAACTTCTCCAAAAGGGAAGTTTTTACTGGACATCCTCCATCCTTAGCGAGGCTGCGTGAGGATTTACCATCTGACATGCACAAATAGCCTGTGAGCTGCGATGTTGTCTGGTCTCGTCTTCTTCAGCTTATCCGGGTCTGGGTCTGGGTCTCGGGGGCAGCAGTGGCCTGCCGTCTGATCCACGTTGCACCAGATACACCATAGCTCCTGGGATCATTAGGACCCTCAAACCCAGGTCAACCTGAGTCATGACGCCGGTTAGTTCATCTTCCTTGTTCCCAAGACTGGAAGCTCGTGTGACTGGTGGTGGTGGACTTTTGAAGTGTAAGTTCAGTGGGCGTCGCCACCATCTCAGTGGACGCTCGTTAGCGCTCTGTTGTGCTGTAACGACGGCTTAGAGACACATGTGGCCGGCTGTGATTGGCCGACGGCTAATTAAACTTTGAAACTCCCCACCACCAGTCGGACTAGCCTCTGGTCTTGGGAACAGCCTGAACTGACGAGGCCCACTTGGATGATGGGCCAAACGTCTTCCAGGCGAGATGCCAGACACGCTTGATCTAACCTCACTCAAACCTGAACATTGTTTCTAAAGGTTCAAAAATGGTGTTGGGGTCCCGTTAGTCCCGGGTCCCCACACAGGTATCCACACCCCACGCCTTCCTGGTCCTTTCCAGACCGAGTTCTTTCATACCGTCCTTGAGTGGGAGTTGACCGGCTTAATGTGGGCAAACATTTTCCAATATCAGCATTGTTTGGCGGCTGGTGTGATTACAGAGGAAGCATCTCGCGAGCGCTGTAATTACAGAGCGGCACAGAGACCACGTCACACCAGCTGACTGAGCACCATCATTTGTGCCTCACAATTCATGTGTCGATGACTCACTCATCAGCTCATCCGCATGCATTCATGCCCTTAAAATGACACCCCCCCACCACCAGCTTCTACTGTATGTTCATGCATGAGTCTTTCATTCAGTTCTCATAGCAGAACCCCCCCATTGATGCCTCCATAGAATCCTTGCAGCCGCTCTCCTGGCGCAGTGGCGGTCTCAACCAGAGCCACCCTGGAACGTCTACAGCTCGCGGCCATCTTTCAGAAGTGGCGCTGCCATTCTCCAGCAGTCACACCGGGTTTGACGGCCCGTTTCTCAAGCACAGATCCACGTCTGCAGCTCATTCTGACGCGATGACAAAGCTGCGCGGTGGCTGACAGCCTGACGGCGCCGCCGCTGTCACGAGCCGGTGCTCTGTGTCGAAAACAAAGAGGGAGGACGCTTCCTCCTCTGATTGTCAACATGGCATTTCTGAATTTGGCTGTTGTGATCACAAAGAGGTTTAAAATACATCGCTCCCGTCTTTCTCGCAAACAATAAACAGCGGGGACCACTTGTGCCGGCGCCCGTGGACCCTCCTATTCATCTGGAGCGAGAGCTGCTCGGTATGAGCCCTCACTTATCCATTTCCTCGGCTGGAGCGTCTTTTGTGCGGCCAAACAAAGAGAAGTGGTGCTGATCATCTCCATTCAGTCTGATGCCTAAAGTCTGATAGTCTCTTTGGACGATTGATTTTTCGGTTTCCAGCCTTTAGATTGGGATTTTGCATTGGCTGGTATTTGAGTTAGTTTCTGCTTTGCTTGCAGCTCCGTCCTCATGCGTCTCTCTCTTGCCGTCGTGCTCCCTGTCTGGTTATTGTCTTTTTTAATTAGTCCTTGTCTGCCCAGCTGTTCCTTGTTGTCTTCTTAGTTTAATTTGCATTTTAGTCCTGTTGTCTGTCTTTGTCAGATCCTTTTGTCAATCTGTGTAGTGTTTCTGGTAAGTGATTCATCTGAGAGTACCCGGTTTGGTTCCTGTGTTTTTGAGTCGGTTCTATTGTTTTATTTTTTTAACTAATGTTTTCCTCGGTTTAGGTTTTTCTCTTTTTTTGCCCTGGCCATATCCTGATTTTTGATTTTTAATTGAGCCCCATAGTCCTCAGCTCTCTCCTCAGTTTACACCACATTTCAGAAGGATCTGACGGTAACTTCAGCAACTCTCCTTCATGGACATTGTTCAAAACCTGGTAAACCTCTGGAAAGCCAACCCTTACCTTCAGATGAACAAGCTTTTTTTTTTTTAAATACATATTATGTGCACAATTAGGTCAAGGTCCTAGATCTTAGAGATATGTCCAAGCCTCAGAGAGTCTCAAGCTCCTCTTCCTCTCTGTGCTCTGCTAGTCTCTGGCCAGCTAGCCACCAGTCCACAGTCCCAACTGCCGAGTTATGAGGGAACTCATTTGGTCATCTACACAGGTTCTCCTTAAAGTGGTTCCAGGAGATGGTGAGGTCATTATTGCCTGTAGCTCCCCTGGCCACCTTAACGACCCAGCACCACCAAAGAGGTCCTGACACTTCCTGTATCCCTGGTCCCCACCTGAAGGCCCCTCCTGTTCCAATGCCAAGGTTCCTGGCCTGTTCCTGTTCAACTGAGGCTGGTCTGGGTTGGCATCCCCTCCACATCCTGCTGCCTACGACATCCCATGTCCTGAGTGCCTGAGTGGCCTCTGCGGTTCCCAGTGCCTGAACTGCTGCCCTGCTCAGACACCAGTGTGCTGGAAACCGGTACTGCTCCTCTTCCTCAATGCCAGGTCCATGGCCGCCTTCCTGAGTGGCGCCTCCCTCGTTGCCTGTATCGGGGCCACCGTCCAGAGAGGCTAACCCCCTTTTGGCCAGCTCAGTAGCCGTCCTCCAGAGCGGCTACCCTTTAGTGGCAGGCTCAGAGGCAGCTCCTCCAGAGGGGTTTACCCCTTTGTGGCCGCTTCCATTCTTTTCCAACGTGTAAATATGTACATAATCTGTTTTTGTAATTTTTTCCGTTGTGCTTGTGCACTCATTTTTCACTGGATTTCTCTCGCGTGCATGCACCTTTTGCCTCTTTTGCACCTGATCCTGTTCTGTGAGCTGCTGTATTAAGTGAATTTCCCCATTGTGGGATCAATAAAGTTTATCTTGTCTTGCCTTTTGAACCTGATAGTCCAGGAATGTCCGGGACAAGTGTGGATTTGCGCTGAAATGGCTGAAATGATGAGATTTTGGTGATCAAAAGGTCAAGGTCACGGTCACCTCATAAAACGCATTTTTGGCACAAACTCTTGATGTTACTTGCTGCTTATAACCAACTTCTGCAAAAAACATCTAAAATATCTAGAACATAATTGTATCTAAAAGATAAGTCAACTTTTCTAAGATTTGCACCATTGTTGTGAATAGTCATGGAATGCCGAGGGCGTATTTCTTGCTGTTTGGCACAAACGTCGATTCCGAGTCCAATAATGACTTGATTAGATTTCGGTGGTTTCAGGTCAAGGTCACACAGTCCCTCTCACCTACCCTCCATATAAAACTGAACTCCTGATGTTCCTGGTGACCTGGATCTGCGTGGGCGTCACCGCTGTCACAACCAGGCTCCTGAGCCATGTCAGACACAGCGGATTATGTCATAAATGGTGAGGGACAACTGAGGCAATGCTTGCAAGTATTTATTGTGTAACATAAGTGAGGTGTGGAGGCACCTCAGGGGGTCAAGTGTTGCATAGCACAAGAAAGTCCCAAGATGCCGGTGGACACGAGGAATAATCTGTCGAATTGTGATGATGAGTGCCGTTAAAAACTGTGCAGGAGCAACGATGGGATACGTCACACGTGAGACTGACGCAGCTAAAGTTGGACAGGCGTTTATCTTTTAGCATCATCTGGCCCTGCTGGAACTTTTCAAGGACACATAGCAAAGAATGCCATAAAACAAATTGACTGCAGGGCTTTTTTGCACTAAATTCTATGGTGAACATGTGGTGGTCATAATGTTATGGCTGATCAACGATTAATGCCAAAGATTCTGAGCCAGGAAAGCATCAGATATCTAGAAGTTGTTTACATGTGCACATTCATTTTCCCCGATCTTGAGCAAGTGTGGCTAAACGTAAACAGACTTCAACTGTGGCACTGATCACAGACGCGACCTTTCAGCCAAATATGCTGCATGATAGTTAATATTTAGCATTCATGATTTTTAGAATCAGCAGCTCATCGTGTACAATTACTTGGAAAATAACATGCAAATATGGACTGATGTGGCCTGCCTGATCTGTTTAATGCAGCACAACCCTTCCCTCAATCAGCGGTGTCGCCAAAAATTCTCATTAATCAGTTCAACATTTATATCTAAATATGTGGTCGATGTTCCATTGCTTCTTTCCCTCCCTCATGTGAGCGGATCATTATTATTTCAGCTTGTAGACCAAGCAGAGCAACAGCGCCATCAATAATACATGCAATGCTCATGATGGCATCCTCATTAATTGATCATTTGTGACATTAGTGTCATGAATGATTTATGTATCATATGACCAGGCTGTGTATTCTGCCCACTTGCTGACAGCCGAATCCTGTTTTTCTAGTGCATATACACAGGAAATGATAATGCTTTCATGGCGTATGGACACGTTTCACTTCGCACATGCAGTGAAACCGCGGGCGGCGGTTTTACTGGTCCCCGAATTGTCCCGCAGGGCGCGATGAGTCATGGTGAGACCGCTGCGTGCAGACGTTTACTGTCTCTGATATTAATCCAGTTCCCAGATGTGCTTGTTAGCTGCAGTGGTGGTCGCGGACGTTGTCACGGAGGAAACGCCGCATGCGTGTCCTGCTTCTTGAATTTCGGGGAAAGGTGGAAAAGTAATGCCTCGGATGGGGATGGAGGGCCAACCCTCCACTTCTCTGGCGGGATGGTTTGTCCTCCGTGGGCTCCCTTAATGACCTCTCAGGTTCTCTTCAGGACGCCCTGAGCTCCTCTTTGACTGCGTCCACACGCATCCTTCTAACTCTGTAAGCCACCAAACGCCTCTTGGAGGGCACATGTTTGGCCTCCGTTGAGAACCTGGACTGGTCCGGCTCTGTGTGGACTTGGGTGCGACGCTGCTGCAGCTGCCCCTCCACTGCTTAAAAGCAGTAGGAGAAGCTCCGCCTCCATTAGTGCGGCTGCCGAATGTGTAAATCAGGTTGATCTGCTCCTTTAAGTGAAAGGCCGCCTTCAGTATCAGATATCCGAACTTTCATGTTGGCAGCTGTACCAGCAGCTACCGTACGCGTCATTGGCTCTGTCCTTCGCTACGTTAATGACGACAGAGGAATTGGCCAATCACATGAGTCTTGTCCCAGTGGGAAGTCTGAAGCTGCCAACAGGAGAGCAGCCAGTTGCCGAACCTCCAGGACCCACATTTGAGTGGCGTCCTGCAACCAGGAAGTGTTTATTCAAAAAGAATTTAGCTAAGTCGGCCGTGATTTATGAAAACGAAAGGAATAATATTCAAGCAAATTACTGTAGTGCTGAATAACAATTTCACTCAATTTATTTATCAATTTATGTTCAATATTGGACTCTTCTCTTGATATTTGGACTTGATTGTGAGCTACTCAACTCAATTTCCCAGAATCCTCCACATGCTCACCTTCTCAATCACTTCCTGTAATGGCTACAGGGCTGCAAGCTGATGATGCGTGAACGCCGTCCCCGGCCGGTGCAGCAGAACCAGCAGCACCGCCAGCGCTCGTTCTCATCTCAGTTGCCGTTCTCCGCCTCCTGAAGATGGTTCCACAGGAGAGGAGTCCGACAGCTGCAGATGGTTCCGCAGGGAGAGAAGCCTGATAGCTGGAGATGGTTCCGCAGGACAGAAGCCGGATAGCTGGAGATGGTTCCATAGGAGAGGAACCCGATAGCTGGAGATGGTTCCACAGGAGAGGAGCCTGATAGCTGGAGATGGTTCCATAGGAGTGGAACCTGATAGCTGGAGATGGTGGAGATAGTTCCACAGGAGAGGAGCCTAATAGCTGGAGATCCACCTTCCACAGGAGCTCCTCTCCTGTGGAGCCCAATAGGTGAAGGTGGTTCCACATGAGGAGCCTGATAGCTGAAGGTGGTTCCACAGGAGAAGAGCTCGATTCCTGAAGATCCTGTCTCCGACCTGTGCTGAGGCTGAATCTGAACACACCTGCTGGTGTCATTAATGTCATCAAAGAAGTCCACAGAGGTGCCTGGTGCAGACCTTTTCCAAGCAGAACTACATTCATTTTAATATTGGTGTGAAATCAATCATTGTCCAAATTGATATAATATTTTTTTGGATGCATTTGAGACTGAAATGTGGCCAAATGAGTTAATTACGATCACTTATGTCTGTATAGGCCTGGTGCCCTGAGGAGCTTTTAAATAAAATTAATCAACATTTCTTCTCAATAACCCCAAATCCCATTGGTAACACTGTTTTTTGCATCCATGAATCATTATTCTCATCCATCTAAATTTCGCAGTCTGGCTCTCTTAGGCTACCTACGCAGAAGAACATTACAGCGCATTCCCAAGGTCGCGGAGGGCAAAGATGGGGACGCCCACACTGCCGCAGCTCCTCACGTCATCACCACAACCAAGAAGGAAAACAATGGAAGCGGTTTAACGTCCTCGCCAAGACCACGTCCTGTGGCTGTTCCCGTTTTGTTCTGAGGATGGAACCCGTCTGAAGATGCCGAGCATTCCGCCCAGCAAAGTCGACAAGACTCGGAAGATTTCCTGGTCCTGCGAGCAGCGGAGACGCCTAAAGGATTCCGGTCTATTTGTTCTTTAGCATCCATGTGAGACTTCCCAGAGTTTTCTTCCCGCCTGCCTGCGACCTGCCTGCCTCGCCTGATCCCCGGTGAACCGACCTGCCTTCCGCCTCCGACCTCGAGCTCTGCCTCAGTCTCCCCCATCATCCGACTGTTCTTCCCTGCCTGGCCCTGGTTTCTCCGCTGCCCGCTCCCCTCCGGCACCTCAGCTCCATCGGCCGGTTCTTCCGGCTACGGACATCACGCCTCGGCTTCCTCGTCCTCCGTAAACCAAACCCCATCACCCCCGGCAGCTAAGCCATACGGGTTCGTGGGCTTGCGCTTCATCCCCGGATCCTGCGGCCTGATTCGGTTTTTTCCTTTCCTAGCACCCGTATCCCAGAGACCGTGTGTGGGCTGTTAGTCATTCATTCGTCAGTCCGAGCATCTGTGTTGCTGTCCAGAAAGGTCATTACCAACTGCAGTGGAGTTTCAGTGTTCTTGGGTCCAACTCACACCCGTCACAAAAACAAAGAACTGTTACAAAGATGACAGCTACGTTTCTTGAAGAGTCGCCGTGTAGCATCAGGAGGAAATGAGCAACACACACACACACACACACACACAATCATTTACAAGAACAGGGTACGTGTCAGGACCACGAGAGACACCTGCCATCCCGAAAGGTCTAACATCATCACCGCAGCCGAGAGCTGCAGGAAAACAGGTTCCAGTTTATTGACCGAAAACCAAAAGACGTACATGCAATAACAGAAGTACTCCAAACTCTCCACACACCGATGAGCCGGCAGAAAAGAGCAAAAAAGAGGAAGCAACCCGAGTCCAACTGAGAACCGGAGGAACCGGGCTCTTGCCCCTACCCTAAACAAACATCCCCAATCCAAACCCTAAAACAGAAACAAAATCGTGAAAACGAAAACCACCGGACCCCAAAGGAAATAATGAAGGAAAAGGACAGCAAAAGCCCCAGTAGGGTCTCGCTACTCCCTGAGGAGGCACTGCTCCTGGACTGGAATCACCCCCCCGCCCCTCTACATTTGCTCCCCAGTCGCACAAAGCAGCCTCACCTGGGGTCAAAGAACACAGATTGCGAGTAACAAGGAATCAGCACGATCACGAGGTCGAGGATCCATAACTGAAGGAAGCAGAGACTGGAGGAGGATGTTCATCTGGGGAAGAACAGAGAAGAACCCGAATAAAGAAAGAGGGAGGAGAACACGAGGGAGAGGGACAGCATGCGGCTTAGAGGAACCGAAGCAGAAGACAACGGGGGTCAGAGAGCAGAACAATGATTAACAGAGTTCAGTGTGTTTACTTCTCACTGGTGGAACAAAGCTGAACTAAAAGGACGAGAATATGAGCGACTCATGTGGACTGAAACCAACCCGGCAAACGAATCATCGATACACCGCTGATCCGAGGTTCCTCCCTCCATCTGCAGGGAGGTTGTTCCAGATAAGGGGGCTGATAGGAAAGGACCTCAGAGACAGACAGACAGACAGACAGACAGACAGACAGACAGACAGACAGACAGACAGACAGGCAGCCATGTGGAGGCAGACCGCGCTCTCTGCTCGAGAGCTTTTATATGTCAGTGTGATAATAAATCAGTATAAAAACCTCGTGAGCGAGTCATGCAGATTCTTGATATGTGATCCGTTCAGCTTTAGTTTCAGAGTCATTTTGGGAGGTCCATCAAGCCAACAGTGGAGGAGGAACCTCACCTACGACACTGTCGCCACTGCGACCCTGATGGACGTGTGGAGGCGTTTAGTATGAATCTGTACAGCACCCAATACAAATATATAATATATCAAGAAATACAAAAAAGATGCAAATTGTGCAAATAAGAAACAGACTAAGAATTAAATGTTTTATAGAGCTACAATGTATAAACAAAAACAACCAAGCTGAGTTATATAGCAAAGTATACCACTTTATACATGAATACAAAAATAATAACCATCATCGTCATAACAACCACCAGTGTGTTTAATGCAATATTTAGCTTATTACTATAAAAGATTCAGCCGGATCATCTGCGTCGGCCATGATCCCGGTGAGTCGCTAACTGGCCTTGTGCACTTAGCATTAGCCAGCCAGAGGACTGTATGGATCCAGGTTCATGGAGACCTCGGACTCCTGATTCCAGATCCGGTATGAAGATTCGAATCATTAATGTGTGACCTGAAGTGTGGACCTGTGACGACCAGTGGCTATAAAAGACCAACCAATAGGAGGAGAAGCAGCAGCCGAGCGCGGCGACCAATGAGGACGCGGCCCCACCACAGCGTCCTGGCTGAGCATGAGGAGGACGAGGTTGCTGAGTTTCAGGAGGAAAGTTCACCTCTGAAAAGTTGCCCGGCGGATCTTTGGAGGAAGCTAAAGTCGCCTGCACAGTTTGCAAAGATCAATTTAACCACCACAGAAGAAGAAACTCATCACCGACCAATCAGCACAAAGCTAAAACACCTGACTCAAACTTTGCGGGGCCACGACAGGCGACGTCCCAGGACTGTGGTACTGGAGGACTGATGACCAGACCTGGAAGTTCTCAGCTGAAAACTGCTGACCAATCAACAGAGGAGAAGATGACGGCCGAGAGAAACCAACCACATTTAAACATTTAAATAGAAGCTTCAGTCTGAAGAGGGAAAGATTAAAAAAAGAAAAAAAAAGATTGTCGCTATTAATTTTACAAAAGTGGAGATGAGCATGTTTTCTCCTAATAATTCATTCTATTAAGTGTCGATTTCATTAGCATCGTTAATATTTAGTTTTATTATAAAGAACTGAACATACAGTTGAATTCCAGTAAAGGGGGAGGTTCAAAAATGTAACACAATAGTTTTAACTAGTTACTTTTATCATGCTGTAACTAGGTTTCTAACTCAGTTACTTTTTGGGAGAAGTAACTAATTATTTTTCTAAGGTAACTGGCGAGGTGACGACTGGTCACACACACGCCTCAAAGATCACACTGCAAAACAGTTATTAGATTTTTCATATCAAAAGTGTGTGCGTGTGTGTGTGTGTGTGTGTGTGTGTGTGTGTGTGTGTGTGTGTGTGTGTGTGTGTGTGTGTGTGTGTGTGTGTATAGAGGAGCAGGGGGAGTGCTGTCCCTTGCCTCTGCTCAGTGTGTGCAGCAGCTGCAGCTTTCAGCCCGGGTCCACACTGTAGGGGCCATTCTGCTTGTCTAAAAGACTGATAGATCCACGGAACAGAATGGTGATGCGAGATGATACTGCGTCCCAAACACACTTCTTCTCCCTCAGCATGTTGCAGTTCAACATTTGTAAATGAAAACAAAAACCCACGCTTCCGGGTGTGTGATTCAAAGCAGCCTCTATCATAAGGGATTGTACCATTAGGGGCTGTTTTCAGACGAGGCGATCGCAAGAGTAAAGCAGCCATGAAAGCGTGTGTCGATTTCACAACTGGCCTGAGGGCAGCAAACGAGTGAATCTTGACTGAATTTGGAGAGACTCATCCATTCCCTCCTTCCTTCCCTGATCTGTGGTTTCATCCTTTTTGCCATCCTCTATCCATCGTACAGTTAGAAAAAAAAACAAAAAACAAAACAACACA